>WNWK01017778.1:0-41593 GCA_009830355.1 Cherax destructor
CCCTCCACCCACAACACACTATCCCTGCCCTCCACCCACAACACACTATCCCTGCCCTCCACACCACACCACAATCTCCTGCCCTCACCCACATGACACTCCCTGCTCCTGCACACAATATACCTCTCCTTCCTACCTCTTCCTCCACACTACCTTACACTCTCCTTCCCTTCCTGTCTTATACACCTCTTCTTCCCTTTCTGTCTCAATCCACACTTTCTTTTTTTCCTTCCTGTTCCTGTCTCTCGATGCACATTCTTCCTCTTTGCCATCTCTTGGTTGCCTTGCTTGCTGCACTGCCTTGGTTTCCTTGCTTGCTGCACTACCTTGGTTTCCTTGCTTGCTGCACTGCCTTGGTTTCCTTGCTTGTTGTACTACCTTGGTTTCCTTGCTTGCTTTACTACCTTGGTTTCCTTGCTTGTTGTACTACCTTGGTTTCCTTGCTTGCTTTACTACCTTGGTTTCCTTGCTTGTTGTACTACCTTGGTTTCCTTGCTTGCTTTACTACCTTGGTTTCCTTGCTTGCTTTACTGCCTTGGTTTCCTTGCTTGCTTTACTACCTTGGTTTCCTTGCTTGCTGTACTACCTTGGTTTCCTTGCTTGCTTTACTACCTTGGTTTCCTTGCTTGCTTTACTACCTTGGTTTCCTTGCTTGTTGTACTACCTTGGTTTCCTTGCTTGCTTTACTACCTTGGTTTCTTTGCTTGCTTTACTACCTTGGTTTCCTTGCTTGTTGTACTACCTTGGTTTCCTTGCTTGCTTTACTACCTTGGTTTCTTTGCTTGCTTTACTACCTTGGTTTCCTTGCTTGTTGTACTACCTTGGTTTCCTTGCTTGCTGTACTACCTTGGTTTCCTTGCTTGCTTTACTGCCTTGGTTTCCTTGCTTGCTGTACTGCCTTGGTTTCCTTGCTTGCTGTACTACCTTGGTTTCCTTGCTTGCTGTATTGCCTTGGTTTCCTTGCTTGCTGTATTGCCTTGGTTTCCTTGCTTGCTTTACTGCCTTGGTTTCCTTGCTTGCTTTACTGCCTTGGTTTCCTTGCTTGCTTTACTGCCTTGGTTTCCTTGCTTGCTTTACTGCCTTGGTTTCCTTGCTTGCTTTACTGCCTTGGTTTCCTTGCTTGCTGTACTGCCTTGGTTTCCTTGCTTGCTGTACTACCTTGGTTTCCTTGCTTGCTGTATTGCCTTGGTTTCCTTGCTTGCTGTATTGCCTTGGTTTCCTTGCTTGCTTTACTGCCTTGGTTTCCTTGCTTGCTTTACTGCCTTGGTTTCCTTGCTTTCTGTACTGCCTTGGTTTCCTTGCTTTCTGTACTGCCATGGTTTCCTTGCTTGCTCTTCTGCCTTGGTTTCCTTGCTTGCTGTACTGCCTTGGTTTCCTTGCTTGCTGTACTGCCTTGGTTTCTTTGCCTGCTGTACTGCCTTGGTTTCCTTGCTTGCTTTACTGTCTTGGTTTCCTTGCTTGCTGTATTGCCTTGGTTTCCTTGCTTGCTTTACTGCCTTGGTTTCCTTGCTTGCTTTACTGCCTTGGTTTCCTTGCTTGCTGTATTGCCTTGGTTTCCTTGCTTGCTGTATTGCCTTGGTTTCCTTGCTTGCTGTATTGCCTTGGTTTCCTTGCTTGCTGTATTGCCTTGGTTTCCTTGCTTGCTGTATTGCCTTGGTTTCCTTGCTTGCTTTACTGCCTTGGTTTCCTTGCTTGCTGTATTGCCTTGGTTTCCTTGCTTGCTTTACTGCCTTGGTTTCCTTGCTTGCTTTACTGCCTTGGTTTCCTTGCTTTCTGTACTGCCTTGGTTTCCTTGCCTGCTGTACTGCCTTGGTTTCCTTGCTTGCTCTACTGCCTTGGTTTCCTTGCTTGCTTTACTGCCTTGGTTTCCTTGCTTTCTGTACTGCCTTGGTTTCCTTGCTTTCTGTACTGCCTTGGTTTCCTTGCTTTCTGTACTGCCTTGGTTTCCTTGCTTTCTCTACTGCCTTGGTTTCCTTGCTTGCTTTACTGCCTTGGTTTCCTTGCTTCTGTACTGCGTTGGTTTCCTTGCTTTCTGTACTGCCTTGGTTTCCTTGCTTTCTGTACTGCCTTGGTTTCCTTGCTTGCTGTACTGCCTTGGTTTCCTTGCTTGCTGTACTGCCTTGGTTTCTTTGCCTGCTGTACTGCCTTGGTTTCCTTGCTTGCTTTACTGCCTTGGTTTCCTTGCTTGCTTTACTGCCTTGGTTTCCTTGCTTTCTTTACTGCCTTTGTCACTGTAAGCTCAGTGAGAGTTCATAGGGTATAACCGTTTCTGCTCACGTGACCATCCGATGCAACTGTTAGCCAATGTCATTCTCCACCCCAACAGGTCATTTCGAATTCTGTCGTATGGCCTTTGGATTAAGATCTTCGCCTATCACATTCTCCAGGCTCATTACCAATATCTTTAGAGGCCTTATAGGAAAAGACCTAATGGTATATTTAGATGACGTAATTGTTATGTCCGAGGATGTAGACAAGCATTTAGAAAGGCTGGAGAAGGTACTGAGTAAGCTTGAAGAAGCCAATCTAAAGATCAAACTGTCTAAATGTCAATTTTTCAGATCAGAAATCAAGTTTCTGGGTCACGTAGTCACTCCTAGAGGGGTTATGACTGACCGAAGTAAAGTAGATGCAGTATTGAATTTTCCAACTCCCAAAACTGCTGATGCCGTAAGATCCTTTGTGGGCTTAGCAGGTTTTTATAGATCATACATTGCTAATTTTTCCTCGATAGCAGCTCCTCTAACTGAGTTGCTTAAGAAAGATGCTCCATTTGTTTGGACCTTCAGTCAGGAAAAAGCATTTCAAACCTTGAAAGAAAGACTAACTTCTGCTCCAATCTTAAAATTCCCAGATTTTACAAAGCCTTTCTATTTAACCACTGATGCTAGTTCAATAGGCATTGGTGCAGTTCTTGCACAGAAGATCGATAGTAAATACAACGCAGTTGCATTTGCTAGTCGAGTCCTTACAAAGGCCGAAAGGAATTATACAGTAACTGAGCAAGAAGCCTTAGCAATAGTGTGGTCTTTAAAACACTTCCGAGACATAATTTATCAGTACCCTGTCCATGTCTTGACAGATCATGCACCTCTAATACCATTATTCCAGAATAAACAACCTACTGGAAGACTAGCCAGATGGTCTTTGACTATCTAAGAGTTCAATCCTACCTTTGAACACTTGCCTGGCAAGTCAAATGTAGTTGCAGATGCTTTATCGCGTCATGTTAGCATAGTAACTGCTGATCCTCCGTTTAGTGCTGAGGATGTAAAGAATGCCCAAAAACAGATCCTTTGTGGTCTGGTGGACTCGATTCCTGCTCCAGGAAGACCTTATTCTTACTGTGAAGCCACCAGCACCTATCAGTGACTTTGTTATGAACCAAGAATTACTGTATCGCGTAACCGAGCTGGGAACACCTAGTAGACAGGCATACCAGTTAGTAATTCCTCAGTCACTAGTAAAAGTAGCTTTACAGCTAATCCACGATGCACCAGGTGTTGCACACCCTGGTATGGATCGTTCGATTAAACAAGCCAGATTGAAGTACTTTTGGCCTCGTATGGCAACTGATATTACCGAGTATGTTAAGAAGTGTAGTGTTTGTATGAAACACAAGGGTAATATCAATGGTCCCAACTTATCCAGATGTATCCCACTACTAGTGAGCCATGGGAAAGAGTTCAATAGATCTCTAACTAATTTTCAATGTACAACGCAAGGCAATAAACATCTGTGTGATGATCGATCATTTCACCAGATATTGTGAGTTAGTTCCTATTCCAGACAAGACTGCCGAGACAGTAGCTAAAGCGTTTAAGGAACGTATAATCTGTAGACGTATCACTCCTAAATCCTTAGTATCCGATAATGGAGGTGAGTTTTGCAACGAGATTCTAGAAAACCTATGTGCCTTGTATAAGATTACTAAATCAACCATTGTTGCACACCATCCTGCCAGAAATGGTTTAGCAGAAAGAACTAATAAAAAGTACTTGATGTCTTGAGAGCCACTGTTAATCCCAATAGTTCAACCTGGGATGAAGTTATACCTGATGTTCAATGTGCTATAAATTCTGCTTTCAATGTTTCTATAGGTGATACGCCAAATTACGCCTTGTATGGTGTTGACAAGCGTTTGCCTTACGAGTTGCTATATTCTAATCCAAAACCGTCGTATAACCCTGATGATTTCATAGCAACTCGTACCAGCCAAGCTCAGAGTGTTTTCAGAAGAATCTGTGAAACGCTCATAAGTCAACAGTAGAATTTACTAGAGTAAGTAATTCTCGAGCTAAACCAACTAAAATTAAAATAGGTTCGAGAGTAATGATTACTAATTTTAATAAAACTTCTGCAATGCCTAAATTAGACCAAAAGTTTGTTGGTCCGTATCGAGTAGTCGAACATATCAATGGCAATAAGTATAAGTTAGAGAACTTAGTACGGGTCAGTTTAGGAATCGCATTTGGATCATATGAAGTTAGTATGTGATGATGACGGTCCCTGACACCCTCACAATCAGACAAGTGAGACAGAATCTGATAATTCCCTGTTGCTGTACCCTCTACCTCTAATGATCACTCAGATCAACCTGAATGTCGTTATTCCCTACGTACACGATAAGTGTTGAGAAATCCCTAAGTATTAATTGTGGATACTAGTGTAGATCCTCCTCAATCAGAAGTTGAGTTACCTATTGTAACAGAGTTTGATCCACCCAGAGATGATAATCATATAGCCTATATCAATCTCACCCTAGCAGAGTTGGGGTTAAATGTAAATAACCTGTATAGATAAATATGTAGTAAGCGTTTAACTGTGTGTTATAATATCTACTTAGTATTACTCAAATTTTTTAATGTGTTCACGTTCTCTCCGATTTCTGAGAATTAACAGTATAGATTTGAGTGCACCAGATCTACCTTTGTCTGTTAATCACTACCTTCTTGTAAATATATTTCCTCAGAATTCGAGATCACATGAAGACAGTTCGATCGAACAAATTTTTTTTATCCTTTTATCATGATTTTCTAGAAATAAGCTCATTTAGTTAATTATTCCTTTGTATCATGATATATCATATAGTAAAGTAGATTGTTTTCCGTCACGATAAAATCTATGTGAAGTATAAGATTCAACTGTTGTGTACTTTGATATTGTATAGAATCAGCTCAGAGTCTTACGCCTGTTGTCTTTAGTTTGTATAGAGGTATGTCGAGACGACATACGACCGTAGCCGAGCTGTCACTGTAAGCTCAGTGAGAGTTCATAGGTATAACCGTTCTGCTCACGTGACCATCCGATGCAACCGTTAGCCAATGTCAAAGGTCACCCATGTCAAAGGTCAATACTTTGAACGCTATGAGCCCTGCTCGGGCAGTGCCCGTTACCATCGAGACACCTGTAGGGATAGACCAGGCTTACGGCTCTGAGAATACCACTTGTCTAATATACCAAGTTACCATCCCAAACTCGTCTGTTCATTACCCAATCTGCGAAAGAACCTCCACGCAACACCTTGGTTTCTTTGCCTGCTTTACTGCCTTGGTTTCCTTGCTTGCTCTACTGCCTTGGTTTCCTTCCTGCTGTACTGCCGCGTCAGACACAGGTGCCCTCACACACAGCATGCGGTGCCGCTGCAGACACAGGTGCCCTCACACACAGCATGGGTGCCGCGTCAGACACAGGTGCCTCACACACAGCATGCGGTGCGCGTCAGACACAGATGCCCCCACACACAGTATGGGTGTCAAGCTAAAATGCACATGCCGCAAGCTGCTCCCAGGCGCTGACATGTTGCATATCATTAACCCTTCCTTGCCTCCTTTCTGTCTTTCTTCTTTGTCTTTCCTTTTCCCTATGAATTTCTTCATTCCGTATCCATTTCTCTATCCCCTTCCAAACCTGTCTCAACTTCCTCTGCCTCCCCTTCCTCCTGCCTCCCTTCCTCTGTCTCCCCTTCCTCTGTCTCCCCTCCTCAACTCTCCTGGTTCACGCCTCATATTCACATGCCTTGAATTAAACTTTCTTTAGTCACAATTTTCAGCCTATAAAAATATAAAACTCTAACATAAACTTGCAGATTTAAGAAAACTTAGGAAACTTGAGAAGAAAAAGGCTATACCAGCCTGCATTAAAATCTATACCAAGTGGCTAAAATTTCGCTGTTACCCTGCAAGATCATCTCAGTTTTCAATGTTTCGTAAAATAAAATAAAAATACAACTGATTCAGATTAGGTTAGGTCAGGTTGAGTATGGTACTATGATTAAGGCGGACTGACCTAGCAAGGTTCAGTTAGATTAGGATAGGTTACATAAAGCTATAAACGCCGATAAGCCACTTAAAACATAGGGCGGTGTCCAGCCAACCCCAGGCAACGTTGAAATCTTCAGTGTATCATGTTTATTGTGAGGATAATGGCGTGGTCTCACACCTCCACCATTCCTCCGTGTCTGTCACATAGCTGTGACTACTGCCCTACATCTTCTGCTGTCGTAGGCTAGGCTACGGCAGAAAATTCGCTCAGGCTATGCTGCTACTCAGGTTCCACCAGACTCACAGCCTGGCTTATCAGGCAACGTTTCAGAAACTTAGTCTTGTGACTCATCATTACATCAACCACCACCTCTCACCAAAACTATCACCAGCAGTAATACCATTAAAGCTACCACTACTCAGCACTACCATTACAAGTAACACTACCAGCACTACCATTACAGCTATCACCAGAAGCAATACCATTACAGCTATCACCAGCAGTACTACCATTAGAGCTATCACCAGCAGTACTACCATTACAGCTATCACCAGCAGTACTACCATTACAGATATCACCAGCAGTACTTACCATTACAGCTATCACCAGCAGTACTACCATTAAGCTATCACCAGCAGTACTACCATTACAGCTATCACCAGCAGTACTACCATTACATACTATCAATGCCACAGCAGTACTACCATTACAGCTATAACCAGCAGTACTACTTATTACATAGCTTATCACCAACAGTACTACTCATTAAGCTATCACCTGCAGTACTACATTACAGCTATCACCAGCAGTACTACCATTACAGCTATCACCAGCAGTACTACCATTACAGCTATCACCAGTATACTACCTTTTAAAAATAGCTATCACCAGCAGTACTACTAATTAAGCTATCACCAGCAGTACTACCATTACAGCTATCACCAGCAGTACTACTATTACAGCTATCACCAGCAGTACTACCATTACAGCGATCACCAGCAGTACTACCATTAGAGCTATCACCAGCAGTATTACTATTACAGCTATCACCAGCAGTACTACTATTACAGCTATCACCAGCAGTACTACCATTAGAGCTATCACCAGCAGTACTACCATTAGAGCTATCACCAGCAGTACTACCATTACAGCTATCACCAGCAGTACTACTATTACAGCTATCACCAGCAGTACTACCATTAGAGCTATCACCATCAGTATTACTATTACAGCTATCACCAGCAGTACATACCATTTACAGCTATCACCAGCAGCACTACCACTACTGGTATTATGAACACAGGTAAGAATGGCCTGTGACCTGGTCAACTGGGTTTGAAGCAAAACAAACTCAGCAGATTGTCTATAACTTGTATTTCCTTCACCAGATATATACAAATATTTACACTTATGTACACTATGTACAAAGATTACAATATTCAGTGTACCACACGGAGACAGAATGGCAAAAACAGAAGCCAGAGAGAGCACCGTACTCAACCAGCTGGTAGGCAAGTCTGGCAAATGATGACCGCGAGTGAACCACATCGCCTCAGCATTTGGCGGGCTCTCCTGTGATTGGACAATGAACCAAGGTACTGATTTAATGATGGGTACCCTAAAAAATCGTTAAACCCTTAGCACCCTGTTCGCTGGTTGAGAGGCAGCCTATATGGGAGTGTTACATACGCCGAATAAATTGTAACATACTCCTTGCATGCCACAACTGCTATCACCAGCAGTACTACCATTACAGCTATCAACAGCAGCACTACCATTACAGCTATCACCAGCAGTACTACCACTACAGCTATCACCAGCAGCACTACCATTACAGCTATCACCAGCAGCACTACCACTACTATCACCAGCAGCACAACCATTACAGCTATCACCAGCAGCACTACCATCAGCTATCACCAGCAGCACTACCACTACCATCACCAGTCAGTACAACCATTACAGCTATCACCAGCAGCACTACCACTACAGCTATCACCAGCAGCACTACTCACTATCACCAGCAGCACTACTATTACAGCTATCACCAGCAGTACTACTATTACAGCATTACCAACAGTACTACCATTAGCTATCACTAGAGTACTATCTATTGTAAGCTATATCAGCAGCAATACTATTACAGCTATTACCAGCAGCATAATATCCCCTACTTACTACCACCAGCAGCACCTTCACCACCCACTACTACTACCACCAGCAGCACTACTTCACCACTACTACTACCACCAGCAGACTAACACTACTACCACCAGCAGCACTACAACTACAACCAGCAGCACTACCACCACTACTACTACCACCAGCAGCACTACCACTACTACCACCAGCAGCACTACAACTACAACCAGCAGCACTACCACCACTACTACTACCACCACCAGCAGCACTACCACTACTACTACCACCAGCAGCACTACCACTACCACCAGCAGCACTACCACTACTACCACCAGCAGCACTACCACCACTACTACTACTACCACCAGCAACACTACCACTACTACTACTACCACCAGCAGCACTACCACTACAACTACCACCACCAGCACTACCACTACTACCACCAGCAGCACTACAACTACCACCACTACTACTACCACCAGCAGCACTACCACTACTACTACTACCACCATCAGCACTACCACTACTAACTACCACCAGCAGCACACTACTACACTACCACCAGCAGCACTACCACTACACACTACCATCAGCAGAGCACTACCACCACTATTTACTACCAGCAGTAGCACTACCACTACTACTACTACCACCAGCAGCAATACAACTACCACCAGCAGCAGCACTACCACTACAACTACCACCAGCAGCACTACCAATACTACAACTACCACCAGCAGCACTACCACTACTACCAGCAGCAGCACTACCACCAGCAGCAGCACTACAACTACCATCAGCAGCACTACCACTACCACCAACAGCACTACCACTACTACTACTACCACCAGCAGCACTACCACCACCACTACCACCAGCAGCACTACCACTACCACCACCACCAGCACTACCACCACTAATATCACCAGCAGCACTACCACCACTACCACCAGCAGCAGCACTACAACTACCACCAGCAGCGCTACCTCCACTACTACCTCCAGCACCATCACTACAACTACCACCAGCAGCACTACCACTACCACCAGCAGCACTACCACTACCACCAACAGCACTACCACCACTACTACTACCAGCAGCACTACCACTACTACTACCAGCAGCAATACCATTACTACCACCAGCAGCAGCAGCACTACCACCAGCAGCAGCACTACCACTACTACCAGCAGCAGCAGCACTACCACTACTACCAGCAGCACTACCACTACAACTACCAGCAGCAGCAGCACTACCACTACTACTACAACCAGCAGCACTACCAATACTACTACCAGCAGCACTACCACTACTACCAGCAGCAGCAGCACTACCACTACTACCAGCAGCAGCAGCACTACCACTACTACCACCAGCAGCAAAACTACCACTACTACTACCACCAGCAGCACTACCACTACTACTACCAGCAGCACTACCACTACTACCACCAGCAGCAGCACTACCAATACTACCACCAGCAGCAGCACTACCACTACTACTACC
The DNA here is from genome assembly GCA_009830355.1 of Cherax destructor. Classification (NCBI taxonomy): domain Eukaryota; kingdom Metazoa; phylum Arthropoda; class Malacostraca; order Decapoda; family Parastacidae; genus Cherax; species Cherax destructor. The sequence continues at coordinate 9,916 of WNWK01017778.1, forward strand.
AGCAGCAGCACTACCACTACTACTACCAGCAGCATCACTACCACTACTACTACCACCCAGCACTAAACATTACAATAATTAAAACAGTCCCCCTCCCCTACTATATGTGTTATCGGGAAGCCACAAAGCGAAAGTGATTAAACGTGACCGTTAATGGCAGGTCACCCTCCCTACCTCTCCCCATTCCTTCACCACTAACCCTCCATTATTACCCATCACATTTATTTACCCCATTCGTCTCCACTCACTTTCACCCTACTGCCCCATACATAACGCCTTCCTCCCCATAATGTGACACAGCAACATAAATTCACTAATGCACCCACCCTCTACCATAACTTCAAAATCTGACTTTTAGAGGTACAAGAGTATTGTAGCACCCTGTCGACTCACTCTAACTCTCACTCTCAACTCTCTTCAACTCTTCTGAACTTATATTCATTAAGACATGAGACAGTCAAAAGATCATGACAATAATTGAGGCAAACTATTCCTTCCTGAGTGTGTTAAATCTTCTACACCTACTCCTCTTCATTCTTCCTTTTTCATCTCTTCCTCTCATCCTTCCTTCATTCCTTCCTTCTTATCTCTTCCTTTTCTTCCTTTCTTTATCTTTCCTTTATTCTTCCTTTTCTTATCTCTTCTTTCCTTTTTTCTTTCCTTTCATTCTTCTTTTCTTATTCTTTTCTTTCTTATCTCTTCTTTTATTCTTCTCTTTCTTTATTCTTCCTTCTTTATTCTCTCTTTTATTCTTCTTTTCTTATTCTTCCTTTCTTTATCTCTTCCTTTATCTCTTCCTTTTCTTTATCTCTTCTTTATTCTTCTTCTTTATTCTTCCTTTATCTCTTCTTTTCATTCTTTTCTTTATTCTTCTTTTTTATTCCTTTTCTTTTTATCTCTTCCTTTCTTATCTTTCCTTTTTTCTTCTATTCTTTCCTTTTCTTTTTCTTTCTTTATTCTTTCTTTCTTTTTCTTTTCTTATTCTTTCTTTTTCTTCTTCTTCTTTTATCCTTTCCTTTTCTTATCTCTTCCTTTTTTATTCTTCCTTTCTTTATTCCTTCTTCTTTATCTTTTTATTCTTTCTTTCTTACTTCCTTTCTTTATCTTTCCTTTCTTTATCTCTTTCTCTTTATTCTTTTTCTTTATTCTTCCTTTTCTTTATTTTCTCTTTTCTATTCTTCCTTTTCTTTATTCTTTTCCTTTTCTTTTCTTCTTCTTATTCCTTTCTTTATCTTTTCTTCTTTTCTTTATTCTTCTTATTCTTTCTTTCTTTATTCTTTCCTTTCTTTATCTCTTCCTTTTCTTTATCTTTCCTTTTCTTATTCTTCCTTTTCTTTCTCTTTTCTTTTCTTCCTTCCTTTCTTTCTTTCTTTTCTTTCTTTCTTTATTCTTCTTCTTTTATTCTTTCCTTCTTATCTCTTTCCTTTTCTTTATCTTCTTTCCTTCTTTATCTCTTCCTTTTCTCTTCTTCATCTTTCCTCTTTCCTTTTCTTTATCTTTCCTTTCATTCTCTATTATATAAAATTTCTATTTATTGCTTTTTCAGTTTCCCCACTTCATTACACCAAACTCTTTGCTTCTTCCTCCTTCACTCTACAAAACTCCTTCCTTCCTCTCTCCCACAAAACTCCTTCCTTCCTCCATCCCACAAAACTCCTTCCTTCTCTCCAAATCCCACAAAAACTCTTTCCCTTCCTCCATCCCACAAAACTCCTTCCTTCCTCCTCCCACAAAACCTCTTCCTTCCTCTCCCCACAAAACTCCTTCCTTCCTCCTCCACAAACCCTTCCTTCCTCTCCCCCCAAAACTCCTTCCTTCCTCCTCCCAAAACTCCTTCCTTCCCTCCCACAAAACTCCTTCCTTCCCCTTCTCCCACAAAACTCCTTCTTCCTCTCTCCACAAAACCTTTCCTCCTCTCCCACAAACTCCTTCCTTCCTCTCTCCCACAAAACTCCTTCCTTCCTCTCTCCCACAAAACTCCTTCCTTCCTCTCTCCCACAAAACTCCTTCCTTCCTCACTCCCACAAAACTCCTTCCTTCTCCCACAAAACTCTTCCTTCCTCTCTCCCACAAAACTCCTTTTCCCTTTCCCTCTCCCACAAAACTCCTTTTCCTCTCCCACAAAATCCTTCCTTTTCCCCTTTTCCCACAAACCCTTCCTTCCTCTCTCCCACAAAACTCCTTCCTTCCTCCTCCCACAAAACTCCTTCCTTCCTCCTCCCACAAACTCCTTCCTTCCCTCTCCACAAAACTCCTTCCTTCCTCCTCCCACAAAACTCCTTCCTTCCTCCTCCCACAAAACCCTTCCTTCCTCCTCTCCCAAAACTCTTCCTTCCTCTCTCCCACAAAACTCCTTCCTTCCTCTCTCCCACAAAACTCCTTCCTTCCTCCTCCCACAAAACTCCTTCCTTCCTCCTCTCCCACAAATCTCTTCTTCCTCTCTCCCACAAAACTCCTTCCTTCCTCTCCCCACAAAACCCCCTCTCCCCTCCTTCCTTCCTCTCTCCCACAAAACTCCTTCCTTCCTCTCTCCCACAAAACTCCTTCCTTCCTCTCTCCCACAAACTCCTTCCTCCTCTCCCACAAAAATCTTCCTTCCTTCCTCCCACAAACTCCTTCCTTCCTCTCTCCACAAAACTCCTTCCTTCCTTCTCCCACAAAACCCTTCCTTCCTCTCCCACAAACTCCTTCCTTCTCCCCACAAAACTCCTTCCTTCCTCTCTCCCACAAACTCCTTTCCTTCCTTCTCCCACAAACTCCTTCCTTCCTCTCTCCCACAAAACCCTTCCTTCCCTCTCCCACAAACTCCTTCCTTCCTCTCTCCCACAAAACCCTTTCCCTTTCCCTTCTCCTCCCACAAACTCCTTCCTTCCTTTATCTCTCCCACAAAACCTTCCTCCTTCCCACTCCTTCCCCCTCCCACAAATCTCCTTCCTTCCTCCCTCCCACAAATCTCCTTTTCCCTTTCCCCCCTCCCACAAATCTCCTTCCTTCCTCCCCCACAAATCTCCTTCCTTCCTCCCTCCCACAAATCTCCTTCCTTCCTCCCTCCCACAAATCTCCTTCCTTCCTCCCTCCCACAGATCTCCTTCCTTCCTTCTCCTCCCTCTCCCACAACTCCTTCCTTCCTCCTCCCACAGATCTCCTCCCTTCCTCCTCCCACAACCCTTTTCCTCCCTCCCCACAAAAATCCTTCCTTCCTTCATCCCACAAATCTCCTTCCTCCCGGCCACCTTTCCCTTTCCTCCTCCCCCCCACAAAACTCCTTCCTTCCTCCATCCCACAAAATCCTTCCTTCCTCCATCCCACACCCCTTTCCTTTCCTGGCACAATTTCCTTCCTTCTCCCTCCCACAAATCTCCTTCCCCTTTCCCCCCTCCCACAAATCTCCTTCCTTCCTCCCTCCCAAAATCTCTTCTCCCTCCCACAAAACCCTTCCTTCCTCCCCCACAAATCCCTTCTTCCTTCCCCCCACAAAATCCTTCTTCTCATCCCACAAACCCTTCCTTCCTCTCCCACAAAAATCCTTCCTTCCTCCCCACAAATCTATACTTCAGTGTGTATTGAGTTACCAGGAAATTTAGATTAACATATTTGCAACTCAAGAGCAGTGCTGGAGTGCTGGTGTGTCAGTGTTGTTACACAGGGAGGGAAGGGGGGAGGGAAGGAGAGAGAGAGAGAGAGAGAGAGAGAGAGAGAGAGAGAGAGAGAGAGAGAGAGAGAGAGAGAGTGGTTGGGTGCTTTTAAAACGCAATGATCAGAGATGCATACCTCTAATCCCTTCCCTCCTCCTCCTTCACCCAAAACCACCCCCTCCTCCTTCACTCCCCAAAAAACCCCTTCCCCCCCTTTTTTACTACAAAAACCTTTCTCCTCCTTTACTCCAAAACCACCTTCCCCCCCTCCTTCATTCAAACCCCTTCCCTTTTCCTCCTTCCCCCAAAAACCCCCTTCCCTCCTTCACCCACAAACCATTTTCCTCCCCTTCTTTTCCCCCAAAACCACCTTCCCTTTCCCTTTTTCTCCCCCCAAAAACCCCCTTCCCCCCCAAAAACCACCCCTTTCCCCCTTCACCCACAAAAACCTTCCCTCCACAAACCACCTTCCCTCCTTTACTCCACAAACCCCCTTTTTCCCCCTTCCCCCTTTACTCCCCAAAAAACCTTCCCTCCTTTTTACTCCCCAAAAACCTTCCCCTCCTCTTTTACTCCACAAAACCCCCTTCCCCCCCCCCTTTTCACTACAAACCACCTTTTCCCCCTTTCACTCCCCAAACCACCTTCCCCCTCCTTTTACCCACAACCCCTTCCCTCCTTTCACCCACAAACCACCTTCCCTCCTCCTTTTACCCACAAAACCCCCTTCCCCTCCCCTTTTTCTCCACAAACCACCTTCCCTCCTCCTGCTCTCACTTTATACATCACTTGGTTCCCTCATCACATTTAACATTATTCATATATTTTCCCCTTCTTCCACTCCTCCACTTCACTGTCTCCCCTCCTACTTCACTGTCTCCCTCCTCTACTTCACTGTCTCCCCTCCACTTTACTGTCTCCTCCTCCAATTTACTTCCCTTACCTCCAGTTTCCACTTCGTCCATTCCAAGACACTCCTCTCCGTCTACCTCTTCTTCCTTCCTACATACTTTTCTGGTTGTTTATCTTGCCTCACTGTCTCCCTCCTTCCCTCCCACCGTCAACTACCTTCCTTCTCACACCACTTTACGACTAATCTCTCGTCACTCCCCTTTCCCTGTTTTTCCACATAACAGTAAGGCTGTGCGTGTGTGTGTGTGTGTGTGTTCACCTATTTGTGGTTGCAGGGGTCGATAAATAGCTCCTGGACCCGCCTCTTCACTGATCGTTACTGATGCTCAATGAGCTTTATCATACCTCGTCTTAAAACTATGTACGGTTCCTGCCTCCACTATATCACTTGCCAGACTATTCCACTTCCTGACGACACTATGTCTGAAGAAATATGTCGTAACATCTCTCTGACTCATCTGAGTCTTCAACTTCCAATTGTGACCTCTTGCTTCTGTGTCCCATATCTGGAACATCCTGTCTCTGTCCACCTTATCTATTCCTCGCAGTATTTTGTATGTCGTTATCATGTCTCCCCTAACCCTGCTGTCCTTCAGTGTAGTCCGGCCGATTTCCCTTAACCTTTCTTCGTAGGACATTCCCCTTAGCTCTGGAACTAGCCTTGTTGCAAACCTTTGCACTTTCTCTGATTTCTTGACGTGCTTGACCAGGTGTGGGTTCCAAACTGGTGCTGCATACTCCAGTATGGGCCTGACGTACACAGTGTACAGAGTCTTGAACGATTCCTTACTGAGGTATCGGAACGCTATTCTCAGGTTTGCCAGGCGCCCATATGCTGCAGCAGTTATCTGGTTGATGTGTGCTTCCGGAGACGTGCTCGGTATTATACTCACCCCAAGATCTTTCTCTTTGAGTGAGGTTTGCAGTCTTTGGCCACCTAGCTTATACTCTGTCTGAGGTCTTCTTTGCCCTTCCGCAATCTTCATGACTTTGCATTTGGTGGGGTTAAATTCGAGAAGCCAGTTGCTGGACCAGGTGTCCAGCATGTCCAGGTCTCTTTGTAGTCCTGCCTGATCCTCATCTGATTTAATTCTCCTCATTAACTTCACATAATCTGCGAACAGGGACACTTCTGAGTCTATCCCGTCCATCATGTCATTCACATATACCAAAAATAGCACTGGTTCTCGGACTGACCCCTGTGGAACCCCGCTCGTCACAGGCGCCCATTGTGATACCTCATCTCGTACCATGACTCGTTGTTGCCCCCCTGTCAGGAATTCTCTGATCCACTGCAATGCCCTTCCTGTTGTACGTGTCTGATCCTCTAGCTTCTGCACTAATCTCTTGTGAGGAACTGTGTCGAAGGCCTTCTTGTAGTCCAAGAAAATGCAATCTACCCACCCCTCTCTATCTCGTGTGTGTGTGTATTTATCTGTTTGTCTGTCATGCTACGCTATACAATTTTTTTTCCATTTAGAAACAGTAATCAGGGAACGGAGGGTCGAGACTCCACTCCTCCCTCACCTGAATGACCCACACTGGTACAGCGCTTCACATTTCAACAGAAACACAATCCCGGTTTTGTTGTATACATATATCTGAACAGTAGTTCTATATAGTGAAAAAAAATACATACGGTGTAAAACATACTTTTATTGGGGCAACGTTTCGCTCGTGTAGAGCTTTATGGAGAGAAACGTCTCCATAAAAGCTTATCCTGCAACATGTCAGCCCTTCACTATCTGCACAATACCTTGCATGTTCCCTCTCTGATATAATAATGTTTTAATAATGAACCTTACCATCCACTCTGGCAACATGTACTACCAGATCCTAGTACACACACGCACACACACGCACACACACACACACACACACACACACACACACAGATCTTGGGGTGAGTATAACACCAGGCACATCTCCTGAGGCGCACATCAACCAAATAACTGCTGCAGCATATGGACGCCTAGCAAACCTAAGAACAGCATTCCGACATCTTAATAAAGAATCGATCAGGACCCTGTACATTGTATACGTTAGGCCCATACTAGAGTATGCAGCACCAGTTTGGAACCCACATCTAGCCAATCACGTAAAGAAGCTAGAGAAAGTGCAAAGGTTTGCAACAAGACTAGTCCCGGAGCTAAGGGGTATGTCCTACGAGGAGAGGTTAAGGGAAATCGACCTGACGACACTGGAGGACAGGAGAGATAGGGGGACATGATAACGACATATAAGATACTGAGAGGAATTGACAAGGTGGACAGAGACAGAATGTTCCAGAGATGGGACACAGCAACAAGGGGACACAGTTGGAAGTTGAAGACTCAGATGAATCACAGGGATGTTAGGAAGTATTTCTTCAGTCACAGAGTGGTCGGGAAGTGGAATAGTTTGGGAAGCGATGTAGTGGAGGCAGGTTCCATACATAGCTTTAAGAAGAGGTATGATAAAGCTCATGGCGCAGGGAGAGTGACCCAGTAGCGGCCAGTGAAGAGGCGGGGCCAGGAGCTATGAATCGACCCCTGCAACCACAACTAGGTGAGTACAACTGGCCTAGTGTCTAATCGACATGTGCCTAGAACAAAATGGTAACTAACACTCACACACGCACACACACACACATTCACATGCGCGCACGCACACACAAACGCGCACGCACACACACACACACACATTCACACACACACACACACACACACACGCTATGACTCGACCCCTGCAACCACAAATAGGTGAGTACACACACGCACGCACGCACGCAGGACGCTTCCCTAGAATTTTTACCAGTCAATATTGTGATCAATACAAAACCTGAGTGCCACCACAACCATCTGCCTGTCACCACAACCAACTGCCTGACAACACAACCACCTGCCTGACACCACAACCACCTGCCTGACATTACAACCACCTGCCTGACACCACAACCACCTGCCTGACACTACAACCACCTGCCTGACACCACAACCACCTGCCTGACACTACAACCACCTGCCTGACACCACAACCACCTGCCTGACACCACAACCAACTGCCTGACACCACAACCACCTGCCTGACACCACAACCACCTGCCTGACACCACAATCACCTGCCTGACACTACAACCACCTGCCTGACACCACAACCACCTGCCTGACACTACAACCACCTGCCTGACACCACAACCACCTGCCTGACACTACAACCACCTGCCTGACACCACAACCACCTGCCTGACACCACAACCAGAAAGTACCACCACCAATACCTGCTGAGACAAAGAACAATTACTTGATGACGTGTAACAAGTAAAGTGTCTTGCAACACTGGTGCAACACTTGCCACTTCACACAAATTAACACTGATTCCCGAACATCTGTTGCCTCAAATATTGTTTTTTTCCATTTATAGATAATAGTTTTAATTAAGAATGATATAGAGCCTCACAAAAGGTTATACCAATTTTATGTAAATGGAATGGAAATTTACCTGTCACCACCTCTCTCTCTCTCTCTCTCTCTCTCTATTTACTCAAGGGTTTTACAGGGTTAGGTTAATAGTTCTTGCATTTTATTTACAAGTTAAGAGTTGTTACCTACTTCAGCTTGTTTGAAAAACTTTTTATTGTTATGAGACACAAACAGGGAATCGTATGAAGCTGGAACCATCTGTGGGCCATCGATTTCATTGGTGTCTTTATGCTGTAAGAACATGTTCCAGACTCGAGTCATCCTGGGAATAAATGATCTCAGATGAAGTGATGTTCTTGAGAATGGCACAGCCAAAGTGCAATTTCTGTTTGCTGCCCCTCTCGCTGTCCACGTAGTGAAGCCACTAGCCTTGTATATAACAGTGAGGATACGCACATCCCTCAGGTGTTGAAGGCTCTAATAAAATGAGTACAGGCTGGGTCCAGGCGAGAGATGAGTCGTCTTTCTCGGTTTTCTATTGTCAATAAGTAATAGATGAGACTGGAGGGCAGGCAATCCAAGTAGAGTATACTCAAGGTGTGAGTGCACTTTTGCCTCATACAGATTCTTTCTGTCGAGCAGATACGAGATATGTCTAAGTGCTGTTAGCTTCCTTTATCAATCACGATAAACAAAAGATTAAGAAAACAAATGTTATAATATAGCTACGGAAGAGTTATTGGTTACATCAGCGTACTGCCGAGGGTGATGAAGAAAAGAAACAGGTCAAGACTCAGGTGCAGAGGAGGATCAACTACCTTGAATCATGAACAGTTACTACCACCCTCAGCACACCACACCACATAGTTACCTATGATGTTGTAATCAGAGTATATTATGTTTGTGATTGTTATGTCTCTGATTAGTTCCTCGTATTAGATCATACCAGACATAAGTACACCAGATTAGAAAAGATATAACAGACCATACTAGAGCAGACACGAGTAAATGAAATTAAAACCAAATATAAGCAGACCAGACCAGAGCAGACCGGACGTGAGCAGAGCAGAGTATACACGAGCAGAGTGCACCGTGATCCACTAATTACATCTAAATATAAACTTGGCCAAGCTATGTAATGAGGAGTGCTGGTAACACAGGACAGTGGTGCCACCTGGACGCCTTCCCTCCCAAACGTCTCTTACTGACCTCCACTCCCATATCCAGGGAGGGAGGGAAGCAATGGAGGGGGAGGAGGAGAAGCGAAGAAGGATAATAGAAGAAGGAGAAGAAGAAGAAGAAGAAGAAGCACTAAGAATCAAGTGAAGGAAGGGAAAGCGTCAAAACGGAAGAAAGAAGAAGAGGGGCGGAGGAAAGATAGGACAAAAAAAGAGGAAGGAAGGACGGATAAAAGTATACAGCAGGTGAAACAAAGCCCAGACGTCTGTGTGTCTTAGTAACTGTTGTAATGACCGGAAGCAGCAGCAGCAGCAGGGAGGAGAAACAGCAGCAGCAGGGAGGAGAAACAGCAGCAGCAAGGAGAAACAGCAGCAGCAGGGAGGAGAAACAGCAGCAGCAGGGAGAAGAAACAGTAACAGCAGCAGGAGCAGGGAGAAGAAATAGCAGCAGCAGCAGCAGAGAGAAGAAACAACAGCAACAGGAAGGATAAACAGCAGCAGCAGGGAGAAGAAACAGCAGCAGCAGCAGGGAGAAGAAACAGCAGCAGCAGCAGGGAGGAGAAAGAGAAGCAGCAGCAGGAGCAAAGAAAAACAGCTGCAGCAGCAGCAGGGAGAAACAGCAGAAGCAGGGAAGAGAAACAGCTGCAGCAGCAGCAGGGAGGAGAAACAGCAGCAGCAGCAGGGGGAGAAACAGCAGCAGCATGGGGAGAAACAGCAGCAGGGGGAGAAACAGCAGCATGGAGAGAAACAGCAGCAGCAAGGAGAAACAGCAGTAGCAGCAGCAGGGAGGAGAAACAGCAGCAGCAGGGAGGAGAAACAGCAACAGTAGCAGGGAGGAGAAATAGCAGCAGCAGGGAAAAGAAACAGTAGCAACATAAGGGAGGAGAAACCGCAGCAGGGAGGAGAAACAGCAGCAGCAGCAGTGAGGAGAAACAGCAGCAGCAACAGCAGCAGTGAGGAGAAACAGCAGCTTGGAGGAGAAACAGCAGCAGCAGCAGTGAGGAGAAACAGTAGCAGGAGCAGGGAGAAGATGCAGCAGCAGGGAGAAGAAACAGTAGCCAGAGCAGGGAGAAGCAGCAGCAGAAGCAGGAGCAAGAAGAAACAGTAGCAGCAGCAGCAGCAGGACAGGGAGAAGAAACAGTAACAGCAGCAGGAACAGGGAGAAGAAACAGTAACAGCAGCAGCAGGACAGGGAGAAGAAACAGTAGAAGCAGCAGGAGCAAAGAGAAGAAACAGTAGCAGCAGCAGCAGCAGGGAGAAGAAACAACAGCAACAGGAAGGATAAACAACAGCAGCAGGGAGAAGAAACATCAGCAGCAGCAGGGAGGAGAAACAGCAGCAGAAGCAGGGAGGAGAAACAGAAGCAGCAGCAGGAGCAAAGAAAAACAGCAGCAGCAGCAGGGAGAAACAGCTGCAGCAGCAGGAGAAACAGCAACAACAACAACAGCAGGGAGGAAAACAGCAGCAGGGAGGAGAAACAGCAACAACAACAACAGCAGGTAGGAAAACAGCAGCAACAGGGAGGAAAAACAGCAGTACAAAGGAGAAGAAATAGTAGCAGCAGCAGAGAGAAGAAACAGCAACAGGAGGGAGGAAGAGCAACAGTAAGGAATAAGGACAGCACGAGGGGAGGAAGAACAGCAGGCAGGAAGACAAGCAACAGCAGGAAGGGAGGAGGAGAAGCAACAGCAGGAAGGGAGGAGGAGAAGCAACAGCAGGAATGGAGGAAGACAAGCAACAGCAGGGAGGGAGGAGGAGCAACAGCAGGGAGGGAGGAGGAGAAGCAACAGCAGGGAGGGAGGAGGAGCAACAACAGGGAGGAGGAGAAGCAACAACAGGGAGGGAGGAGGAGAAGCAACAACAGGGAGGGAGGAGGAGAAGCAACAATAGGGAGGGAGGAGAAGCAACAACAGGGAGGGAGGAGGAGAAGCAACAACAGGGAGGAGAAGCAGCAGCAGGGAGGGAGGAGAAGAAGCAAGAACAGGGAGGGAGTAGGAGAAGCAGCAGCAGGAAGGAGGGATAATAGGAGGGAGAGCATCAGTAGGTAAGAGGAATGAGCGCGCGCGTTCCTCCTACCTACTAATGTACGTCAGGACCATATTGGAGTATGCAGCACCAGTATGGAACCCACACCTGGTCAAGCACGTCAAAAAATTAGAAAAAGTGCAAAAATTTGCAACAAGACTAGTCCCGGAGCTGATGGGTACGTCCTACGAGAAGAGGTTAAGGGAAATCAACCTGACGACACTGGAGGACAGGAGGGATAAGGGGTCACATGATAACGACATATAAAATACTGAGAGGAATTGACAAGGTAGATAGGGACAGGATGTTTCAGAGATGGGACACAGCAACAAGGTGACACAACTGGAAGTTGAAGACTCACATGAGTCACAGGGATGTTCGGAAGTATTTCTTCAGCTACAGAGTTGTCAGGAAGTGGAACAACCTTGAGAGTGATGTAGTGGAGGCAGGATCCATACATAGTTTTAAGCTCATGGAGCAAGGAGAGTGGACTTAGTGCCGACCAGTGAATAGGCGGGGCCAGGAGCTATGAATCGACCACAATTAGGTGAGTACAATTACGTGAATACACAGACGTTACCTTTTATCTCAAAGGAAGGGCACACAGGAAGAAGCGGAGGAGCACACAATATATACGAGAAGGTGACAGATAAGTCAGTAAAACTTGCCTCATTTGTAAGGTCTCCCAGGCAGGTGAGTGCCTCGTCTCTGAAGGTCTCCCAGGCAGGTGAGTGCCTCGTCTCTGAAGGTATCCCAGGCAGGTGAGTGCCTCGTCTCTGAAGGTCTCCCAGGCAGGTGAGTGCCTCGTCTCTGAAGGTCTCCCAGGCAGGTGAGTGCCTCGTCTCTGAAGGTCTCCCAGGCAGGTGAGTGCCTCGTCTCTGAAGGTCTCCCAGGCAGGTGAGTGCCTCGTCTCTGAAGGTCTCCCAGGCAGGTGAGTGCCTCGTCTCTGAAGGTCTCCCAGGCAGGTGAGTCCTCTTCTCTGAAGGTCTCCCAGGCTGGTGAGTGCCTCGCCTCTGAAGGTCTCCCAGGCAGAGTGAGTGCCTCGCCTCTGAAGGTCTCCCAGGCAGGTGAGTGCCTCGCCTCTGAAGGTCTCCCAGGCAGGTGAGTGCCTCGTCTCTGAAGGTCTCCCAGGCAGGTGAGTCCCTCTTCTCTGAAGGTCTCCCAGGCAGGTGAGTGCCTCTCTCTGAAGGTCTCCCAGGCAGGTGAGTGCCTCGCCTCTGAAGGTCTCCCAGGCAGGTGAGTGCCTCGCCTCTGAAGGTCTCCCAGGCAGGTGAGTCCTCTCTGAAGGTCTCCCAGGCAGGTGGGCTCTTCTCTGAAGGTCTCCCAGGCAGGTGAGTGCCTCGCCTCTGAAGGTCTCCCAGGCAGGCGAGTCCCTCTTCTCTGAAGGTCTCCCAGGCAGGTGAGTGCCTCGCCTCTGAAGGTCTCCCAGGCAGGTGAGTGCCTCGCCTCTGAAGGTCTCCCAGGCAGGTGAGTGCCTCGCCTCTGAAGGTCTCCCAGGCAGGTGAGTGCCTCGCCTCTGAAGGTCTCCCAGGCAGGTGAGTGCCTCGCCTCTGAAGGTCTCCCAGGCAGGTGAGTGCCTCGCCTCTGAAGGTCTCCCGGGCAGGTGAGTCCCTCGCCTCTGATAACACAGGTACGTCAAAGGCTACGAGGCTATACTTGCTGCTAAGAAAAGGAGACTTTTAGCAGAGAAACCTCTTATTATACCACATTTATTATATCACTTTTATTTTACCACTTTGCACCCACTGACTCTTTTAAGTACTTAATTATAATTATTATTATAATTATAATGAAAAAGATGCGCTAAACCACAGGGGTTATACAGCTTAAGTACTTAATAAAGTGAGTTTCCTGAAGAGTAACTAAAGAAGATTCCGGAGGTCACAGTGAAAGTTCTATGTACATTGATAATTTTTGCAATTTTGTTGCCTTAAAGGGGCTGTTAGTGTACAACAATATTCCAATGTAGAAAGAACAAGTGACTTAAAGAGCGCCATTATTGGTTTGGTATCTCTTGTTTTGACAGTTCTAGTTACGCAGTCTGTCAATTACCTTGAATTTGTCATAGCAATATTGTTGTGAACCTTGCAGTTTATTACTCCATTCCAGTTTTTAATTTTTTAATTTTTTTTCCATAGAGGAGCAACTGAAGTTTGCTTTTAATAAACATCATTATGTTGTCAGTGGCCCACTTTAAATAATTGATTTTATATCATCTTGAAGATTTGCTATCCAAGTTTGATGCCGCTCTCATGTAAATTCTAGTATCGTCTGTAAAGGCTAATATACTGGTATGATTTATGCCTCTGTATGTCGGATATGAGAATAATAAAAAGAAATAGGGCAAGTACTCTGCCTTGGGGAACGAAGCTTTTCACTGTGGCAATCTGTGACTTGACTTTTTTTATTCTTATTCTCTGCTCTATTTGTTATAAAATTAAAAATCCATCTGGCCACTTTTCCAGTTATTCCTTCTGAACGCATTTTATGTGTTATTACACCGCGATCACAGCTCTCAAAGCTGTTACAAATTATGTACATACTATATCTGCATTTGCAGTGTGTGAGAGGCCATGTTGTAGTGGTCCAGCAACTGTGAGAGGCCATGTTGTAGTGGTCCAGCAACTGTGAGAGGCCATGTTGTAGTGGTCCAGCAACTGTGAGAAGCCATGTTGTAGTGGTCCAGCAACTGTGAGAGGCCATGTTGTAGTGGTCCAGCAACTGTGAGAGGCCATGTTGTAGTGGTCCAGCAACTGTGAGAGGCCATGTTGTAGTCGTCCAGCAACTGTGAGAGGCCATGTTGTAGTGGTCCAGAAACTGTGAGAGGCAGGAGCGACCTGCTTTAAACCCACCTTGCCTTGTGTTTTAGTTCCATTTAGCAAACTTGCTTCTTAAAAATCGTTTAAAGATAATGCTGGACGTTAGAGTTTTCAGTTTATAGTTTTTTTGTGATTGCTATGCCTAAATAAATATATATATATATATATATATATATATATATATATATATATATATACAACATGGCCTCTCACAGTTGCTGGACCACTACAACATGGCCTCTCACAGTTGCTTGGACCACTATATATATATATATATATATATATATATATATATATATATATATATATATATAAATATATATATATATATATATATATATATATATATAAAATATATATATATATATATATATAAAATATATATATATATATATATATATATAAATATATATATATATATATATATATATATATATATATAAAATATATATATATATATATATATATATATATATATATATATAAATATATATATATATATATATATATATATATATATATATATATATATATATAATGTCGTGCCGAATAGGTAAAAATTGCTATTGGTTTAAATAGCAACGCTCTTCTTGCCGAACAAGGCAATCGAAAATTTGCGTATGCAATAATTTCGCAAAAATCATTCTGAACCTAACGAAAAATATATTTAATTGTGTTTGTTTATTATGAAATTATTGCAAACTTATCTAAAATATATTTAGTTGGATTAAAAGATAAAAAAGATAAAGGTTTATTTTTTTGTAAAGGTTACAATGTGTAATTAAAATTTTGGTTTGCTAAGTACAAAGAAAGCCACTATCATGAAGGGGCATTTCGAGCTACAAAATTATTATTTTTTAAATTAACATAAATGAAAAAATATATCCTTTTTAAATCACTTATTCTCTCTAGGATGGAATACCGCTATACATTAACATCTCAATTCAAGGCAAGTGAAATCGCAGATCTAGAGAATGTACAGAGAACCTTTACTGCACATATCAGTTCCATCATACACCTTAACTACTGGGAACGCTTGGAAGCACTTAGACTTGTACTCACTGGAGCGTAGGCGAGAGAGATACATCATAATCTACACCTGGAAAATACTAGAGGGACTGGTCCCTAATCTGCATATAGAAATCACTCCCTATGAAAGCAAAAGACTTGGCAGGCGATGTAACGTACCCCCAGTGAAAAGTAGGGGCGCCACTTGTACACTAAGAGAAAACACAATAAGTGTCCGGGGCCCAAGACTGTTCAACAGCCTCCCACCAGCCATAAGGGGAATTACCAATAGACCTCTGGTTGTCTTCAAGAGGGAACTGGACAGATACCTAAAGTCAGTGCCGGATCAGCCGGGCTGTGGTTCGTACGTTGGAAAACGTGCGGCCAGCAGTAACGGCCTCGATGATCAGGCCCTTATCCACCGGGAGGCCTGGTCGTGGACCGGGCCGCAGGGGCGTTGATCCCCGGAATACCCTCCAGGTAGACTCCAGATATAAGAGAACATTTTATAAAGGACTTATTTTTAAACGAGTTCTTGCTTATTGACCAGTTTTACCTATTAGGCACCACACACACACACACACACACATACGTTTACAATCCAGATAATCAGTGTAAAACTGCGGGCGACTCTACGGCGTTGGCACGGCCTCTTGTGGTGATTTATGTGTGCCAGAGACTGCCTTCCACTGATTGGATTTCAGCACTCGGGTCGGCCGCCCATAACCTGCACTCAAGGTCACTTGAAACTTTCACTCAGGTGACGAGGTGTGTGTGCTTGTGTTCCTGTGACTCCTCTTAAACTGCGCCTGACCCTCGTGTGTTGTGCTATATTACTAGTGTTGCGAGGGTTGGTGCCAACACCTGTACACATGCAACACTAAACATGGGCAATACCTCTCAATTCTTTAGTATTATTATAATCACGAGAAAGCACTAAACCCGTAAGAATCACACCGCCTGTGAATAGGAAGTGATCAAGTGTGATCCATGGAAGGGGAAGACAGCTCCAGTTCCTTGGATAAAGATATTTTCAGCAGCATCAGAGGACCTCCATAAGGAGACGTTGTGAAGATATAAAGATGGTGATAAGACAACTGAATACATCTAAACAAGTCTTCCTCAACACACACACACGGGGCCAAGAGCTATGACTCGACCCCTGCAACCACGACTAGGTGAGTACACACACTTCTTCACTCTCAGAGTGGTAAGTACAACCAGCTGGGTCAGAAAGGGAGTGGTGGAGACAGATTCCATACATAGTTTCATGAATAGGTGTGACGGACTCTGAAAATAAGGCCATGAATCAATAATGAAGGTCGATTGTGAGTAACAAGTTGGAGTCAAGAGCCGAGACTCAACCCCCAGCAAATACACTCTTGAGTACTGCTTAACAATTCACAAACAGGAGAAATTTTTTACAAACATTATCTCTCAGTCCACAGCAGGATTCGAACCTACACACAATGCATCAAAGTACGTAGTACCCTCTCCACTCGGCCAGATCCCAGAGTACACACACAAAAAAACTACACACACATACATGAAAACGTACATATAGATGAGAGGGACACATGGATACGTGAACCAGCAACAATGAAGCCAGCACAAACAAGGGATCACAATTTATTATACACTAGTGTCAAAATCTGTTGTATACATCATCTAAATTGAACACACCAATAACGGTAAAGCATTACTATTGATAACAGTACAGCAGGAGCCAGAGAAACGTCGTTTAAAGCTTCCGCTTCCCACTGCGTGTTAGTAGTGAATTACTGCAGCTTTGTAATTAATTACTGCAGCTAAGTTATTGCAGGTTAGCTGGGAATTATTTCAGCCAGGTTACTGTGACGTTCACTTCTGAGTGAAATATTACTTCTGTAACAGAGTCTTCAATGGAACGATTTAGGTAGAAAAGCACTCGGTGCAGAGCAACCCTTCATTATAAACTACGTTTCGTTAGATCAGAGCTTTATCGAGCTCAACATAGAGCGAAACGTATTGTATCGCGAAGGTCTGCTCGGCACCAAGCATGTTTCTACCATGCTAAAAGGCAATACCTGCCTTCTAACATGGTAGAAACACTGCCTTCCGAAATGCACTGCATGCTAGTGGCTTGCTTTTGTGGTTAATACTATTTTATTACATGTAAAGTACACTGTACACTTGCGCACACAAGCTGCCAGGCAACACAAGCTGAAAGGCAACACAAGTTGCCAGGCAACACAAGTTGCCAGGCAACACAAGTTGCCAGGCAACACAAGCTGCCAGGCAACACAAGCTGCCAGGCAACACAAGCTGCCAGGCAACACAAGTTGCCAGGCAACACAAGTGCCAGGCAACACAAGCTGCCAGGCAACACAAGCTGCCAGGCAACACAAGTGCCAGGCAACACAAGCTGCCAGGCAACACAAGCTGCCAGGCAACACAAGTTGCAGGCAACACAAGTTGCCAGGCAACACAAGTTGCCAGGCAACACAAGCTGCCAGGCAACACAAGCTGCCAGGCAACACAAGTTGCCAGGCAACACAAGTTGCCAGGCAACACAAGTTGCCAGGCAACACAAGCTGCCAGGCAACACAAGCTGCCAGGCAACACAAGCTGCCAGGCAACACAAGCTGCCAGGCAACACAAGTGCCAGGCAACACAAGCTGCCAGGCAACACAAGTTGCCAGGCAACACAAGCTGCCAGGCAACACAAGCTGCCAGGCAACACAAGCTGCCAGGCAACACAAGCTGCCAGGCAACACAAGCTGCCAGGCAACACAAGCTGCCAGGCAACACAAGCTGCCAGGCAACACAAGCTGCCAGGCAACACAAGCTGCCAGGCAACACAAGCTGCCAGGCAACACAAGCTGCCAGGCAACACAAGTGCCAGGCAACACAAGCTGCCAGGCAACACAAGCTGCCAGGCAACACAAGCTGCCAGGCAACACAAGTTGCCAGGCAACACAAGTTGCCAGGCAACACAAGCTGCCAGGCAACACAAGCTGCCAGGCAACGATGAACATGGTAGCAAACATTAAGCAGATAAATGACACACTTGCGTAACATTTGGGATTCTTGAGTCCAATGGAGAGAAAGGTGGACTCGAGAAGCCACTGGGGCGAAACGTTTCCAGAATATTCTCCAAATGTTGAATAAGTGACTCATTTATCAACTTGTCAGTTTGTTAAATAATTTACACAGAGCATAAAGCAGGAGTACAGCACACACCGTGTGTGTGGACCATCCAGCACACACCGTGTGTGTGGACCATCCAGCACACACCGTGTGTGTGGACCATCCAGCACACACCGTGTGTGTGGACCATCCAGCACACACCGTGTGTGTGGACCATCCAGTACACACCGTGTGTGTGGACCATCCAGTACACACCGTGTGTGTGGACCATCCAGCACACACCGTGTGTGTGGACCATCCAGTACACACCGTGTGTGTGGACCATCCAGTACACACCGTGTGTGTGGACCATCCAGCACACACCGTGTGTGTGGACCATCCAGCACACACCGTGTGTGTGGACCATCCAGTACACACCGTGTGTGTGGACCATCCAGCACACACCGTGTGTGTGGACCATCCAGTACACACCGAAATGTGGACCATCCAGTACACACCGTGTGTGTGGACCATCCAGTACACACCGTGTGTGTGGACCATCCAGTACACACCGTGTGTGTGGACCATCCAGCACACACCGTGTGTGTGGACCATCCAGTACACACCGTGTGTGTGGACCATCCAGCACACACCGTGTGTGTGGACCATCCAGTACACAACGTGTGTGTGGACCATCCAGCACCCGCCAACTCTCTCCTCTCTACATCAAAGTCAAAAAACAGCCACGTTGACAAATCCTTAGATAAACATCGTGCATTTGGATATTACCAGCAGCGTGTGCTTGAGTGTGTGTGTGTGTGTGTGTGTACTCACCTAGTTGTGGTTGCAGGGGTCGAGTCATATCTCCTGTGGTTGTGTGGGTGTGGGGAAGGGGGTGTATGTACAGTACATAACAAGTGTTACCCTAGAGGTGAGCTCGGTATTAATGGCCTCAATGTCAATATTATTCAGCATCAGGTTAAACGTTTTAATCCAGAATAGCTATAAGAACACCTGGGTCGATTCACATTTTTTTTTTTTTTTGCAATTAGTGTGCCAATCGAAAAAAAAAGATGCACGTTCCCAGTCTGTCCTTGTTATAAATATTAACACAGAAGATGGACGTGTTCTTGTGAAGTCTATATCATTGCCCATCGTACAAAGCAGTCAGTGTTTACACGGGATTTGCATATTTCAGACTTTTCTTATGAGGATAAATAAACAATAGTGTGCTTTATTCAGTGGTTATATCTCTTACGGAAGAAAGTGAGGCTTTACAACTTAGATTTTTTCGTAGTGGTAAGCGTAACAAGTTGCCAAGTGGCGTTATTAAAAACAATATGGTGGGGTGGCTTTAACATAGGTCTGGCAAATATACGAGTGAGAATGACGAAGTTTCAAAAAGACCTGATTATCATGGGCCAGGACACCTACTGCAGTGTTCATCAATTCTCATGTTCCAATACGCTTTCTTTGATTATAATAATAATCATGTTCCAATAAAAGTAACAAGAGCAGCAGCGATGGTAAGTATAAACAGCAGCAGCGGAAGCAAAAAAGCAGCTCACCAGAAGTAGTAGTAAATGGGAATGAAGTTTTTTTTTTTTTTTTTTTTTTTATATTTTATTAATCAAAACAGTGACAATACAAATTGAAACATAACGATACAACACCAAATACTTCATAATTCAATACAATATAATTATCTTAAGACTACTGTATTAAAATAACCTAAGGTTGTCATCAAACTAAACAAAAAAGAAACCACCTAAATATGTAAGTGCCATGATGCGGACACTTACCCTACAGAAATATGAATACATTGGACAATATGTACATAAACACTGAACACAGCTGCCTGCATAATAAATCAAAACAAATACAATACTTGTGGCATATGTACAATCACCTAACAATTATAACATCATTCATGTTTTTATTATTATAATACTATGGCATCAAACCATGTTAATAACCCATTAAGGACATCTAAATGCTAACGATACTAATCACAATTAAGACAAACAATATACGGTTCACAGCTTTCACCATCAACCTAAATAGAAAACTAAACGTAACAATGTAGGATCCGTGAAGCTTTACCCTACACCGTATATAAACAACAAATTAAACATGTTATGGCACACCTGTAACCTGACGTCCAATGGACTGAGACACGCACATTCACGCCAATTCACGCTGAGGCCAAAATAGCACAAAACACGCTCTTGAGTACAAAAACACCCAACCTTACCCTAAACACCTTTCTTCCCTAATACTCCAACCTATAACCATTAAGCCAGTAATTACGTGCGACCAACAAGGTACAACATAATGATCGTCCTAAGTCGCATAAGTCCAAGACCTGTTTAGACATGTGATTGCAAAAACTTGCATCATCACCACACAATACAATATATGTCCACCTGTCCTCCTACCACTGTCTGCTGGATGACACGTGTTGACGCCCTATCAGGTGACACCGGAGAGAAAGTACATAACCCTAGCTATGTCACCCGCCGTCACCCCCTGTCCCGACACTCCTGACCATACCCCCTTTTCCGACCAGCCCTTTAATGAGGTACCTCCCCCCTCACTCCCCCAACAGAATACCTATAGTCAAGTCCCTATAACCCTGAGAGAAAGCTTTACACCATGTCCCCGCATATATAACCTGATTTCTACACTTAGACCTATATATACCTGCTGCCAACGCTCGGATACGCTGTGCTCCGGGGCCTCCCGCATTACCCACACAATATGTATATACTCAACCACCAAGTAAACTACCGCCCTACCCACGTCCTCAGAAAAAGCCCCCACGTCCAAACACAAAGCCCTCAGGGTCATCAAGCCCCCCGCTCCCACCCTCCGTAAAACCCCACTAAACCACTCCCTGACCCCCACCAACTTATCACAGAAATACAGAGAATGATACGCCGTGTCCAGGACCCCACATGATCCACACAACCCATCCCTAATAATGCCCATTCTAAATAACTGTGCGCGTCGCTAAAATACCCAATAAAAACCTATAACCTGTTTCACGCACTCTTGGTGGTATTCGCAACTTCTTCATCCAACGCCACGTTAACTTCCAATTATACATAGGATAAATACCTGCACCCTGCACCACACCTCCCCTTCCCCCCACTCTATCCAACACACCTACTTTAACCCTCCCAGGCTCCCTAACTACAAGGAGGAACCTCAACATAGCCTCACATCTCAACAGATCCCTACCCCGCCACCACCTACGTACCTCCTGCATGACCCCATTCACCCTCCTGCCCCCTGGACCCCACCTACCACATATTCTTGCTTAACAAAAATACTTTGAAGCCTGTTACGTAGCGTTATCAACCCCAACCCCCCCAACCCCAACCCAGTAGTCACCACCTCCCTACCTAACCAATGCCTCCCATGACTCCAAATATAACGAAAAACCCTCCCAAGCAACCTCTCTACATCACACTCCCGGAGAGGATAAACAGCAGCAACAAACCATATTTTGCTATATACTAAAACATTTACCACCACCGCCCTTTGTAACAGTGTTACTTCTGTAGACCTAATGCCTCCCAACCTATCTATAGCTCTGTCCACCACCGCCACCGAATTCAATTCTCTTGCCAATTCCCTATCATGACTGAAAATCACCCGCAAATTTTAATCCTATCGACGCACTTCCAACCGCTCCTACTGTCCAACGTCCCTCCCACCCATGCACCTACTTCCAACAAACTTGACTTACCTCTATTCACCCTCATACCCGTCGCTTCCCCAAAAATACCCACAATCCTATTCACATGTAATAAGCCCTCACTACTACCCACCAGGACGGTTGTATCATCGACATAACCCACTATGCCCGACTCACAACCCCTACCCACCTCCCCATCCCAAACCCCTTCCCTAACCAGTCTATAGAAAGGATCCTGCATACACCCAAACAGGATTTGCGACAGAGGACAACCCTGCCGCAAACCCCTTTCATAACTCACCTGAACCCCTAGCTTCCCATTTACCTGGACCCTTGCCAAAGCCCGGTCATATAAAGTCCTAACCCACCCCACGATTTCTTCCCAAACCCCAACCCTAACAAAACCCCATACAAAAATTCCCTATCTACACTATCATATGCAGTCTCCCAATCTAAACCTAGCACCCCTCCTCCTCTTGTTATCCACAAACTCCCTAATCCTTCTATGCCCAGTCCTTATGCTTCGCCCCGGCACACCATGTTGCCCATCATCTAAAACCTTCTCCAACACCCTCTTTATTCGATTCGCCAGAATTTTCGCAAAGATCTTATAATCCGAGCATAACAACGTTATAGCTCTATAGCCCTTCATCCTATCACCGTCCTTCCCCTTCGGTACCATCACTACCACCCCTGTCCTTTGCTCTTCCTCCAAATATCCCCTATCCTTCATTTGATTAAAGATCTGCACTAAAACATCCTTTAACACCTCCCAATGTAACACGTAAAAATCTCCCGGTAAACCATCCACCCCAGGTGCCTTTCCCAACCTTAATCCCTGCACTGCCTGCCATACTTCCGCCTCTGTTATACATCCTCCTAACCCCTTCCTATCCTCCTCCCTCAGACGTTCCTGTATCCCCTCCAAAATGATCCTTCGACTTGCCTCACTCCCAACCACTCTCCTAAACTTTTGCTGAAACCAACATCCCGCATACCCACACATGCCATCAGTTGTTCTTAACACCTGCCCTTTCTGATACCCTCCCATGTCTTCTTCAACCTTCAACGACGCGATAATCATACCCTTCCTCCTTTTCCTAAACCTCTTCAAAACAGTGCCCGAGGGCCTATCTCCCCATAAAACCTCATCCAATTGACACCTGACCCGGACCGCATGAAATCTCTCATTTTGTATGTCCCTTAACCTCCCACGTAGCATACTAATTTCTGCCTGATGCCCCCCTCCTCCCCCTCCCCCTACATAACAAGACCTTAGCTGACTTTCTAAATAACGTTGCAGACCATACCTATAACCTGCCTCCTCCACTCCGGCCCTCCTATAATAATCCCTCACCGCCTCCTTCGCCTGTGAAGACCACCACCTCACCTCATCCCTCATCCCTCTGCCCCTTCCCCACACCCTCCCCACCAGTCCGCAAAAGCATCCCTATCCCCATCCCTCTGTAACAAACGAACATTCAATTTCCAATGACCCGGATATATCTTGACCGCCCCAACCCAGCTCAACACCGCCACTACACCACGGTGATCAGAGAACCCAACATCTAGAAGACGCACTTCTCCTACACTTATACCTGACGCTACATAAACCCTATCTAGTCGTGCCGCATATCCTCTCCTAAAAAGTATGCTCCACCAAAGCATCCTTCCAACAACCACATCCTTGACTCCCACCGCCCCAACACATCCCTCAAAACTGCTAGTTCACAACCCGAGCCCCGAGGCTCTACGTCACGCTTCCGAATAATACAGTTCCAATCACCTGCTATTATTACCACCTCAGGTAAGCCCCTTAAAGCATAAACTAAAAAATCGAGCACAAAAGCTTCCTTCACACTCCGTACATTGGTAGCAGGCATATAAACCCCAATAAAACTAACAGGTATGTCTCCCATACCCCATCAACCCTCACAATCCTCCTATCCCCTACCTCCTCCCAAGACCTCATACTAAAAGGGCTGGTCTCCTAATTCCCACCAACACCCCACCCTTGAGATTCACTGTACTCCCCGTGTATAAATTATAACCCTTTAGCAACAATTCCCTACCACACTTAAAATTGTGTTCCTGTAAGAAGCATACGTCAATCCTTCTCTCCTTAAAGTTGCTTCCACCCATAACCTTTTAACCTCTGCCCGAAGGCCATTAACGTTCATACAGAGACACTTGAAGGTTTCATTGGAGGCTTCCCATGATGCTTCACCAATCTAGACCCACCTAGCTTCTTCCCTAGTCCTCCCCACCATTACCCCTCCCCTCCGCCCGTGACTTTACCCTTAACCCCGCCTTTCCCGCCCTTAGCCACATCCACCCATAATTTCTTGCCGGTTCTCTGAGCTGGCGTCAACACGTCATCCTCCACTGATCCACTGGATCTCTTGCGGGATCCCTCCGCTACCTCCATAACCTCACCTGCCTCCTCACCACTCACATCCGACACGCCCCTATGTACCTCAGCCTCAACCACACACACCTGCACCTGATCATCCATACCATCACCTGCCTCCATACTTACACGCCCATTCAGCACTTCACCTGGCGTTGCCACCATCTCCGGTAAGGTACCCAGCACATAGTCGTCTACCACCGGCTCCGGGCTATCTAGCATCTTCTGTAAATCATCCAAAAGAGGTCCAGATAAGTCAACCAATACGTCATCTCCCTCTGCACCTCACGATCCAGGGAGCCACGATCCTCATCCGGCTGCGTCACCGGTGGCAGTGATACAACCACCTCCGCCTCTTCCTCCACGACGTCACTCCACTTGCCAGTACTAATCAGCTCACCTGTCGCTGCTGGCTCCTGTTGATGTACAGCCTTATCCTGCAATGTCGTCTCCCCTTGTCCCTGCGTCGTTGCACCATGTTGTCGCTGGGTTGGTAACCCCTGTCGATCACACGCCAGTGCCATATGCCCGGTTGCCCACATAGCCTACACGTTCGCACCTGCCCCATGTACGTAACATAGACTTGAGTACGGAATTCTGGCATGAGAACATACGAAGGTATTGGTCTCCTCAATGTCATCTTGAGACTGACCGACCCTTCCGGCATACCAGCATAGGCCCCTGGGTCCACCTCCCGATGTTAGCGGCATGTATCACTCCATATGCCTGAAAGACCCTCTTCACATCAACAGCATCGGCTTCAAATGGCAAATTACGTACTCTTATCCAAACATACGTAGCCGACACGTCCCTTAACCTCACCTCCAAGCCTTCACGAACGACCATTCGCTTGTCCTGGTAGCGTCAACCACTCGTTCATATGCTCCACTTGTCACAAATTTCACAAATACCCTAGAGGCTCCATTTAGTGCTACTCCATATAAATCTTCCGTGGGTATTCCATAAGCGTCCCGAATTATGGCAGGCAATAATACTTCTGCATTGGACGGGTAGATAGCTCCACCAGCACTTCAATACACACAGTGTTTATCCGCCTCCGGTACGTCGCCGCCATATTGAAACTAAAGGTTGTGGCCACTGTCCACCAGAGACCCTTGCCAGCACACCTGGTCACGACCAAGGTCGGGCAGCGAATTGTGAAGTTAGGGTGCAGCAAGGCCATCAAGTGCCGCTGCAGTGTCAATCCCGAGGGAATCCCCAATAATCCTCAATACGTGAGGATCACCCCTCGCAGGCCTACCTTTTATTTTTACTGCAACAAGCAAGCTCTGCCAATAACACCTAGAGTACTTCTCACTAGCATGGAGCATATCTATCTTTCTATATTTAATGTCTACAAATACGTACTTAAAAAAAAAAAAAGCAAACAAAACAAAGAATGGTCTAAAATTATTCGTGATCTACGTCTGTGAGTTTTGTCAATAAAGAGGCAATAGAGAGCGTTGCCCCTCGTCCTCAATAAAATACGATGTTCAATTATTTGTAAAATATACTAGGCGAGTGGGTGAGCCCAGTTAGCCAGGACAAGACAAGCACAGTGCCCTGGCCATCTGTTTCCTTTACCCTAAAGGCAAATGTTGCCACGCCAACACACCCTACACAAAGTAGACAGAGACATGGCAGACAACGATACGGAAATAAATTTAGATGAGATATCGAAAGGAATAAGGGATATAAACATAGCTGAGAGACATGAGAAAGAAACATGACTGAGGCATAAGTGAGAAATATTCTTAAGAGAGAGCCACAATGAGAACATGAGTTAGAGGGAAATATTAAAAGAGGAGAACTGGATAGGCCTACTTTATTCTGCTAGACAGATTCTACTTACACCATATCATAACTGAAACATAGATAAAGACTCTTAAACACCGTTAAAGACATTTACTGAGGAAACATTTTGCTACGAGAGGTTTCAGTCGTAATACAGAGTCCACTAAAACAGCAGTGCTCCTCTACTCTATGCTTATGTTCTTGTGTACACCTGTGCTACTACCAGGTAGGATCTATCTCACTTGTAAAAGTCTACTGTGCATGTGAACCGTTGTCATAATAAACTATTCAGTTACTGATCTTTGTTTCTTCATCATCTACAGTAAGTACACAGACTCAGGTGAAAAGGAGTACAAATAAGTAAAAAGTGGAGATTTCATTATATCTCTCTCTCTCTCTCTCTCTCTCTCTCTCTATATATATATATATATATATATATATATATATATATATATATATATATATATATATATTATATATATATATATATGAATACTGCAGTATTCAAATTGGGCTGCAGTCGTTGTACCAGGATCTTGGAAACGCTATAGCTATCAGATTTTGTGGGATGGCGTTGATGACTTATCACAACAGCTTCTAAACATTTACATCGGCGAAGGTCGTTTTGTAGGATTACTAGCTGGGCTTCTTCCCATTTCATGTGGTGGGCCCCGTGTATTCCTATATTGGACACAGGCGTTGGTATGATCGTCACAGCTACTTGCATATTTATATTCTCTGCACTTTTAGTTCCAGGGATCTTGCTGTTTCGCTCACATATATCACACCAACATGGTATAATATAAACTCCTGCACTGGTAACTGTGTTGTCAATCTATTCACTTTTAGCAAGTCTCTGACAGAGGTTGAAGAGTTAATAGCCAGGTTAAACATATTTTTGATATTATGAGAAACACGTTCAATGCAACGTTGTTGACATGTAGAGCGATATACTTGGTAAGTGCTTCCTCTGTTGTGTCGCTGTTCTTGTTCTTGTTCTTACAGTCGACGATAAAGAGGGAAGTACAGCAGGCTAAAGCTCCGTGCAAGGAATTCACACTCATCTTCAAGAAACTGTGGCTTGGGTATCCTATAAGACTTAAGTCCCGAGGAAAAGTCCTATCACACCGCCCCATTTGCTTATATTATCGTAGCAAGTCATTTTTATGTTGGTTACACTTTTAAATAAGAGTATTTTCTCCCGTATGGAGCAGCAAGTCAAGAATCTAACTGGTTATCTTTCTCTTCCTCTAACGTGCTTCTATGACTGGTTCTAGGTTGCTGAAGAGAGTTTAGGATGCTTAGCACACCGAGTTTCCTGGGAATGATGACTAAAATATCACCTACGTAGCTCATCCAATTGACTGAGTTAGGGATGACAGGTTGCCTCCAAATTCAGCATGGATAAATTAGCGTGGGCGGCGCTTATTGTTGTTTATATTCTGCCCCTCGAAGCTGAGAGCAACTGTATCGTACGCAAGCACAGGTCAACAAAATTTTTGCACGGTAAGGTTTAAGTTAAAGTCGTCGGTGACTGAGACGCAAGAGGTCAACGAGGTGATCCACTCGCACACTGGTGGCAGGGGTCGTGACGTCAAAGCCAGCGAGCGTCTTGTTCTTTATACTATGTTCCTTGACGCCACTATGAAGATTACCTCAGTGCTTAAGGTGTGCTTGGCTGATCTCATCTAAAACTAAGTTGTTTTACCGTGACACTCTAGTTTGTGAGGCGTTACCTGACGTGATAGCTCTGAGGGGAATATATAATATAGCTGATTTAGGATTGCTGGGAAGCAAGTGCTTAAGATTTATTTACAGCTCTCAGTCTTTCTGAATATCTTACCAGCACTACGTATAAAGAAATCCGTATAGACGTTTAAGTGTTGGCGTTCATGCAGGAGCATCAGGATAGAAAAGAAGCTGGAAACAGGAGCTGGGCCGGAGTAAATTATGCCTATTGCACAGTAGAAATTTCCAATACTCTATATATAAAGGATCATGGACTTCAGTGTCTGGACAAGCTAGACATCAGAGATATGTAATAGCAACCATAAACGTTTCAAAACAACGACACAAAGGCAGAATAAACACTTTATTAAGACAACATTTCTCTTAGTGACCAAGCATAAACCAAGTTTATAGGGAATACATGAGAAACGTGCGGATATATACTGAGGGAGTGAGGATGGTAGGGGAGGTGCGGGTAGCGTGTGAACAACTACACACGTCACATAGAGGAGGTTTGCCGAGCAAGACGGATCTGACAAGTAAAAAATTCCTTTATCCCCGTAGTTGTATGATGGTGACCTTGGTGAGTGCTAAACTTAATTAATACTGAAGGCCTCTGATATCACTGACATATTGTTCCCGTCTCGGTGTCTGCTCACTAATTGTCTGCTTGTATAGAATATGTCCTCTAGGAACCTCACGTTCCCAGAGAAACTTTCTACACAACCACGAAATTTTATTGAACAAAATACTGTAGGGCCAACCCACCCACAATTAATCTGGCCATAATACTGACACAAATAAAACTGCACCTCATTAAAATTAACAAAGTCTGACATCAAACAAAATCCAATTTAGGATAATATTTACAATTGAGCTTTTAATTGGTATCTCTTACACAGTCCACCATTAGCGATACACACCATCAACTTAACAATACGCGTTGTCTAAAAAAATAATAATTCAGTGTTGAAAAATAAAAAGTGATTACACAGCATACTGGTTGCCTTTACTGGCGGCTCCTCTGATGACGTGATTCAACTAGTTGTGTTGTGGTCGTTGTACAGGGCCAGTGGTATGCCCTGTACCCCACAACCTCATGTGTATCACTGCACAGAAAAGGCATAGCAGTTGTACATCTAAACCCTTAAGTGACCTAGGAGCTAGAGCTCAACTCTCTCAGACCTCAAAAGGACCAGGGATTGAGATCAAGACCCTCATTGATTCAAGAGCTTCAGAACAAGTCCCAAGAGACCTAACACTTGTAGATTAATACCCTCAAAAGGCCCAGGAGCTGGAGTTTAAAGTTGGGTGACATGAAGGCAATAATTGTTTTTAATGAGAGCCTTACTGTCATATCACGACCACCAGCAGACTTACCTTTATGACACATAAAAAATTTATTCTTCTATGCTGGGGATGTGTTAGCTCAAACACACCATTAAACAATATAATTAAATGTTTGATTAAATCTTACTTAATTTACTGAACTGATTGTGGGGTGGAAGATAATATATATATATATATTATTTTTTTTTATTAACACATCGGCCGATTCCCACCAAGGCAGGGTGGCCCGAAAAAGAAAAACTTTCATCATCATTCACTCCATCACTGTCTTGCCAGAGGGGTGCTTTACACTACAGTTATAAAACTGCAACATTAACACCCCTCCTTCAGAGTGCCGGCACTGTACTTCCCATCTCCAGGACTCAAGTCCGGCCTGCCGGTTTCCCTGAATCCCTTCATAAATGTTACTTTGCTCACACTCCAACAGCACGTCAAGTATTAAAAACCATATGCCTCCATAGTAGGTTGGTAGACAGCAACCACCCAGGGAGGTACTACCGTCCTGCCAGGTGACTGTGAAACAGAAACCTGAAACTGTTTTACATGATGGTAGGATTGCTGGTGTCTTTTTTTCTGTCTCATAAACACGCTGGATAACAGGTATATCTAGCTACTTCTACTTACACTTTAGGTCACACTACACTGGCATACACATGCATATATATACATACACACATCTAGGTTTTTCTTCTTTTTCTTAATAGCTCTTGTTCTTTTTATTTTCTCTATTGTCCATGGGGAAGTGGAAAAGAATCTTTCCTCCGTAAGCAATGCGTGTCGTATGAGGCGACTAAGATGCCGGGAGCAATGGGCTAGTAACCCCTTCTCCTGTACAAATCTACTAAAAACGAGAAGAAGAAAAACTATATATATATATATATATATATATATGAAGGGATTCAGGGAAACCAGTTAATTGATTTAGTTGGACTTGAGTCCTGGAAATGGGAAGTACAATGCCTGCACTTTAAAGGAGGGTCTGGGATAGTGACAGCTGGGAAGGACTATTCTCAGCTGTCGTATCTGAGCGCCTCTGCAAAGACAGTGATTATGTATGAGTGTGGTGAAAGTGTTGAATGATGATGAAAGTATTTTCTTTTGGGGATTTTCTTTCTTTTTGGGTCACCCTGCCTCGGTGGGAGACGGCCGACTTGTTGGAAAAAAAAAAAAAAAATATATATATATATCATAACATTAAGGGAGTATAATGGGTTATTTAAATTTGATACTACAACAACTTAGTACCACTTTTTGTATAAATTAGGAAACTAGCAGTTACAAAGCCCAATAAAAAATCCAAACCTTTCTTTAGGGTTCTAAGACTCGCGTCAGGAAACACTTGCCCTGTTTCCTGACAAACCCTTTCCCAAACCCTTTTTCCTTGGCAAGAAACATAACGTTGAAAGAGTGAAGTGGGTCGAAGAATAATTGTCAAGTTTTTTTTTTTTTTTTTTTACATTTTATTGGGAACACTGATTACATAACTTTGCCCATAGAAGCTAGGCTCACCACATGGTGCCAAAAACATATATCAATTACAAAGAACATTTGTGACAAAGTCTCATTGAAATCCAAATCCATGTTATATGACATATCAAAGACCTTTTTCAAGAATAAGAAAAGTAAATCAAAAAAACATCCAAGATATAAAAAACCCATAATTTATGCCAACCCATCAAATGAAAATTACCATCTCCATAGGGAGGATGGTCATAAAAAAATCACTATTCACATGAACATAATGAATTTTTAAATGTTCCTTTCAACCCAGCAAACATATTAATATAACACCACAAAAATACACTTATAACATTCCAGAATAATTTTACATACAATGAACTATTCAATTGAACATTAAACCACTAAACCCTGCCCCCAAAAATTTTGATTTTCATTTAAATATTATTCCCTATAAAACCCATTATGTTTACAAAAAACACAACATATTTCCCTTCCTCAAAAAATTTATAAATAAGTTCACTAACCGGCCGTCATATAACAAAAAACCCCCTTTAGTTAAAATAATAATCAAAAACACATCCCCAAACAGGGAAAACTACGAACAATATAGTTTTATGATAACCACAGTTGAACCTAATGTTTTTTTTTATTTTTTAGGAAAATTTTAAAAATACACTTTGCAATTAATAACAAAAAATCACCCCATAATACAAATTATACATATGTCAATTAAAAGAAACCACATTGTTTATATGTCATGGGGGAAAAATTTCCTGGGTTTTAAAAATATTCAAGTGTATGACCTTTTAAAGATAGATATTCAAAACAAAGGAAAACATCCGGGGGTTTAAATTCCCCAAAAGAATAAACCTCCCCAAAGGGAAAAAACCCCAACCCCCCTCGCAGGGGAATCATGAACCATCATTGTTCACATGTACATTAAATTTATTCCCCCCCTTTCCTTTTAATGCAAGCGACCTAGAAAAATGTAACCCAAAGAATAAACTATTAATATCCCAAAATAAAAATTTTTAAAAGTTTTAGAAAAAACCCCATAAACGCACCCAATTTTTTGATTAAAACACAAATTATTAAACCTAACTTTCAAAACGAAAACAAATATAAACCTTCCACCCCCACAAAAAA
>WNWK01017779.1:0-41592 GCA_009830355.1 Cherax destructor
TGGTTTTCGAACAGAGTTGTAGATGCGTGGAACAATCTTCCGAGTACTGTGATAGAGGCTAGGACCTTGGGTGGCTTTAAAAGAGATTGGACAAATATATGAGTGGGAGGGGCTGGGTTTGATTTGTGTCGTAGTACGGGAATAAATTTTTAGGTAGTGGTGGTTTTGATAAGGACCTGCCTTGTATGGGCCAGTAGGCCTTCTGCAGTGTTCCTCCATTCTTATGTTCTTATGTTCTTGTTCTATCTGAAATCTTCTTTGATAAGTTCCCTTAATTGATTTGAATTAGTATTCCACATCCTTAGAGCCATATTTGCTTCTTTTCATCTCCTTGTTAGCTTCTCTGTACTATAAGGACTTCAAATCCTCCTCATTATTCACAATACTTTGAAGATTGTCCACATAGAAACTTTTCTTTAAGATTTCTTTGAAGGACTTTCAGATTTTTTCAAATGTGTATTTAGAGTAGCTTCTAGTAAGAATGAAGAGGATGTTGCACCAAATAATACTGACTTGAAACGATAAGTTTTCGGGGCTTTGAGGATCAAGTGGATTTTCTGGCCACAAGAATCGAGTATAATCTCTATCTATTTCTTGTAGTCCTACTCTTAAGAAAGCTTTGGAAATATCAGCCGTGTAGGCATATGGATTTGTGCGAAATTTCATAAGCACGTCTCCAAGCTTCTCAGTTAGTGAGGGTCCGGTCATCAGACAGTCATTAAGGCTTGCTACATCTTTATTTCCACGTGCGCTGCAATTGTATACAACACGTAGTGGAAGTGGTTTCAGAATCTTTTCTGACTCCGTGGTGCGGTAGATAATGAGCTTCTGTCTTCAACTTATCTTCTGACTATTTCCTCAATGAATTTAATGTCTAGCTGTTCATGTATGATATTATCATAGACAGTCAGCAGCTCTGGATTCTTCCTGAGCTCATGTATTTGTACTTTCATTTGTCCGAAAGCCATGCGATAATTGCTAGGCAGATGTGGTAGATATAATTTCCATGGTAACTAACCCAATAATGTCCATCTTCATATTTGACTGTGTCCAAATATTGGTTATAAGTCTCAGACTCCTGTGCTTGGTTTATTTACATCTATACCTATCGCATCTAAATCCCACAACTTATCAACTGGGTCATTCATTTCTTCCAGTAATGATAATTTTTGTTGTGGTACATGATCAGCAGTTATTCTTGTAACTAGTACATTTTCCACTGAATCAATATCAGCTTCTTTCCCGTTTTGAGAGGGAATTGGACCACATATCATATGGCCCCCCAGCTGTTTTCAGCAAGTGAACATCATGTTTACTTACTATATTTTCCACAAAACAGTGATAATAATAACTTCCAATGATTAAATCAATTGGACTAATTGTCTCCGTCTTTGTCAGGACAGGCTAACTTTATCTTGGCCGCCTTCAGTGCTGCAACTGTTTCTTTTTAATACCCAGATCTGCACAGACTTAGGAAAATCATTGACTACCACAGCTTCTACTGTATTTTTCCTGTTTCCTAGACCAACAGTCCATCTGGCTAGGTCATATGTCTCCTTACCAGAACTTTGGAAAAAAACAGCTATATCTAACTGTATTTTGGCATGGGGTTGTTTATTCAGCTTCTGCAACACTGTTCTTCTTATGAAAGACCTTTTAGAACCTTGATCAAATAGTGTCAGCACATTGGTTTTGTGTAATTTATTGGATAATTCTACTCCGAGCTATTGGGAGAGCAGTCGATTTGACTTATCTCTCACATTTAATGCTGTTGTTTTGACTTCCTGACTCTGTGGAAGTCGGTTGTTCAACATAAGTGCTTGGGCATAATGCTGTATGATGCATACCTCTTGCATTTAAAACACTTCTTCAGTGAGCATTTACCTCCCTTGTGTTCACCTAAACACTTAGTGCACTTTTTTCAGCTGATGAGCACGTTGCTTCCGTGCCTCCATTGTTGTGTATTGAGTACAATACTGTGCCCAATGTGTTCCATCACAAAGTACACATTTTGGAGTACGTTTATGTGTGACAGTCTGTTTACTGTCTGTTGTATTCACAGCTTGATAAGTACCTACATGGGATTTCCCATTCTGTGATTTAGTGGGAGTAGGTATACTCTTTTTATACTGAGTTGAAGATTTATTATCCACAGTAGGATTAGTATATTTATCATCTTGTCTCGTTGCTTGCATGCAAGAAACCATTGATCACAAACCATTGAACGTTTAAATATTATGTTCAATAAACGCTATTTCACTTGTGAAGAAATTAGCAATGCACACCACAACACCTGCCTGACACCTAGACCCTACCTGGCCAGCTAGAGATTTAAATCAAGGACTAATGGTGCACTTCTCTGAATGATGGTCGTATCTCTTATCTTCAGCCATCCCACATAACTCTTGAGGTCCCGTTTTCCTATCCAAAATCTTTACCAAGAGATATTAACATGGGTTCCTAATTAAAAATTCAGGCCAAACCCCCCAATTGGCTCTGAAGACGCTGGATTATTAGCAGAATTTTCCATGACAACCAGAGCCCACAAATTATCAATAGCGTCTCCTCTTCCGGTGTCACTCAGCAGCTGTTCTACACCCTCTCCCACACCCCTCTCTCCCACTCCCCCTCTCCCACACCCTCTCTCCCACTCCCCTCCCCCACCCCTTCTCCCACACCCCCTCTCCCACACACCCCACTCTCACATCCCCTCTCCTACTCGAAATTTCTCGAAAGGGCCAAATCAGCATCATATTTTATTACACAATTATTGTTTTATTCAAATTTACACATACTGAATTCAGGAAAATCCAAAATTTTCCACAAGATGCAATGAAACTCATGGAGCAGGAGAGAATGGACCTAGTAGTGGCCGGCGAAGAGGCAGGGCTAGCAGCTGTGATTCGACACCTGCAAACCACAAATAGATAAGTACACACACACACACACACACACACTTCATTTTCTGGTTATTGTCCAACAACTTATTGCGGTGTTTATGGATAGTCAGCAAGAAGCCAGGACCATCTTCAGTGCCTGGAGCTCACGTATTTCAATTACTGCCACACAGACTGTATGACAGAAGAAGACTTCTGTTGTAGCCTGCCAGGTGGCTCAGCTCAGAAGCTTGAAAGATGTCCACAACAAGAAGGATTAGAGGTGCCTCAGGAACTCCACTCGAATGATCAACACTGCTCTAGTGGAGTGTGTTTTAAGGTCGCGACTAGGATAATTCATCAAAGGGAATCACATAACAACGAAGCAAGCCATGGATCTGTCAGCTTCCCTCCTACATCTAACAGTACATCTGACATACTGTTCCAACACCCACTGGTACACCTGGCAACAGTGCTCCATCAGCCCACCGGGAGTCAGGTTCTTCACCAGAGATTGGTGCAGCTGACTGACACTGTACCTGAACACACGTCAGGTTAAAGCCCGAACAGCAGAGATATATCAGGAAGATATGGACGAGGGTGTGGATAAGGGCGTGAAGAGAAAGAGGTGGCATCTCACAGACGTCTCACCTTCCACCAACAAATTCCCACCAGGAACATAATCATCAGGCTCACCACCAGCAGAACATACAAAGAAATCAGCATCAAAACACAAGAAAGGAAGGTAATAAGAGATCACCCTCCCAGGCACATAGGCAGTGTTCCTGCTGTCACCTGAGGAGGCGAACTACTCACTACTGACTGTGATATACCAGGTGCAATTAGTGCCACAAGAGTGAACATCAAGAAGACTACTGTCATAACAAACAGGAATTTGACAGACGGAACAGCCGTTCCTTAGGGATTTATTCTCCGAACAAACCAGCAGTATCTCAGAACTGGTGAACACACTCACACATCACCCACCCAGCTACTACTACTATTGACTCAGTAGGTGGTTTTTCTGCCTTTATACAAGACCACAGAGCTACATCCCAGCGCTGCCCCGGTGTCCTACCTGTCACAAGGGCAAGCAGCTTACACACCCATCAACTCAAGATGAACACAATATGAAGAGCCAGTTTATCAGCATCCTGTCGGACAACATTAGAGGCTTCATTACCAGTGTTGGAGAGCTCACGCACAGATTCGTGAACACAACGTCCCAACAAGATCGCCGTTGTCGAGACATTTTTCAACGACGGACTGTATCCTTCTGAAGAACATCACTTCATCTGAGATCATTCATCCCTAGAATGACTCAAATCTGGGTCATGTTCGAACAGCACAATGATATCGATGAAATAAAGCCAGTTGACCAAATGAAACTGTTGGCCCACAGATGGCTCCAGCCTCATCCTGTTCACTATTTGTATGTCTCCTAACAATAAAGGCTTTCAAATTAGCTCAGGTAGGTAACAGCTCTTAGTTTGTAAATGAATGCAGGAACCTAACCTTGTAAAACCCTTGTGTAAAGAAGAGAGAGTGAGTGAGAGGGAGAGAGAAGGGAGAGAGAGAGAGAGAGAGAGAGAGAGAGAGAGAGAGAGAGAAATATCCATAATACAACAGAATCTAACACTCGGTCGGTGGGAAGAAGTGAACGAAGCGGAATAAGACGACACTGCCGGGTGACTAATGGATGGACATGTCCATAGAGGAAACACAAAGTGGCATGGATGGACGAGAGGGAGAGAGAGAGAGAGAGAGAGAGAGAGAGAGAGAGAGAGAGAGAGAGAAACATGGTGAAGGTTGATAAGAAGACTGCAGATCCGCACAGAATCTAACTGCAGAGAGGGGAAAAAATATTGTCATATGATGGGCAGGATTGTGGCAGGAAGACACGAACTACAGCTTCATCTATTACAGCACACACACACACAGGGTAGATTGCATTTTCTTGGACTGTAAGAAGGCGTTTGACACAGTTCCACACAAGAGTTAGTGCAAAGCTGGAGGACCAGGCAGTGATAACAGGAAGGCACTGCAATGGATCAGGGAATACCTGTCAGGAAGACAGCAGCGAGTCATGGTACGTGGCGAGGTGTCAGAGTGAGCGCCGGTGACAGTAGGGTTCCACAGGGGTCAGTCCTAGGACCGGTACAGTTTCTGGTATTTGTGAACGACATGACAGAAGGAATAGACTCCGAAGTGTCCCTGTTTGCAGATGATGTGAAGTTGATGAGACGAATTCAATCGGACGAGGACCAGGCAGAACTACAAAGGGATCTGGACAGGCTGCAGGCCTGGTCCAGCAATTGGCTCCTGGAGTTCAACCCCACCAAGTGCAAAATCATGAAGATTGGGGAAGGAAAAGAAGAGACACAGACGGACTACAACCTCAATCAAGGAAAAGATCTTGGGGTAGTATAACCAGGCACATCTCCTGAGGCGCACATCAACCAAATAACTGCTGCAGCATACGGGCGCCTAGCAAACCTAAGAACAGCATTTCAACATCTTAATAAGGAATCGTTCAGAACCCTGTACACTGTGTACGTTAGGCCCATACTGGAGTATGCAGCACCAGTTTGGAACCCACACCTAGCCAAGCACATAAGAAACTAGAGAAAGTGCAAGGTTTGTAACAAGACTAGTCCCTTAGCTTAGGGTATGTCCTACGAGGAGAGGTTAAGGAAATCGACCTGACGACACTGAAGGACAGGAGAGATAGGGGGACATGATAACGACATATAAAATACTGAGAGGAATTGACAAGGTGGACAGAGACAGAATGTTCCAGAGATTGGACACAGCAACAAGGGGGCACAGTTGGAAGTTGATGACTCAGATGAATCTTTAGTAACAAAGTGGTCAGGAAGTGGAATAGCTTGGGAAGTGATGTAGTGGAGGCAGGATCCATTCACAGCTTCAAGAAGAGGTATGATAAGGCTCATGGCGAAGGAGAGTGACTCAGTAACGGCCAGTGAAGAGGCGGGGCCAGGACCTATGACTCGACCCTGTAACCACAACTAAGTGAGTAGAACTAGGTGAGTACACACACACACACACAAAAATTAAAGGGTAGCTTTCAGGAACATCAACAAGGAGACATTCACACACATATATCAGGCCCATCTTGGAGTACGCAGCGCCAGTATGGAACCCATATCTGGTAAAGCATGTGCAGAATCTGGAAAACGTGCAAGGTTTTGGAACGAGACTAGTCCCATAGCTGAGATGTATAACTTGAGAGGAGATGCTAGAGGAGCTAAACCTGACGGCAACAGAGAACAGATGGACCAAAGTTGAATGATTACAATATACAAAATACTCAGAGGAATTGATAGGGTGGACAGGGAGAGTCTGAGAGGTGGGCTTCAGACACACGAGGTCACTGCTGGAAGTTTCAAGCACAGACGAGTCACAGGGATGTTAGGAAATACTTCTTTACTCTTAGAGTGATCAGGAAGTGGAATGACCTAAACAGCAAAGTGGAAGAGGAAGAATCAGTACATAGGGCTCACGGAAGCAGGAGAGAGTGAAACCAATAGCGACCAGCAGAGAGGCGGGGTCAGGAGCTGAGACCCCTGCAATCACAATTAAATGAGTACAATTAGCAAAACACACCCATGCTAACTCATGGTACTCCACTAAAAGGTGTAGAGATGAATAAACAAATAATTCTGCAATAAAACACTGGGCAAATTTCCTGATGATAAAAAGGTGGATCGTATGATTCATTCTAAGGAGGATACCAATGAACTCCAGGAGGATTTGGACAAATTAATGTCTTGGTCTGAAAAATGGCAGATTAAGTTCAATTTGGTCTCCTTACTACAGGATGGATATAGACTATACACACACAAGCCGCACATAGAAGAGGAGCTTACGACGACGTTTCGGTCCGACTTGGACCATTTACAACGTCACACTAACACAAAGAACAGGTAGAAGGGGTATTTATAGGCCAGCAGACAGGGAGGGCACAAGAAATTGGTGGAGGAGTAATAGTGGAAGTAGTAGTAGTGGAGTCAGTCAATTCTAAGAAAGAGGAGCACTGCAATAAAGCTGGCGCCCGCATAGGGTAAGGACAAGAACACAGAGGAAAAAAATGAATGATGAAAATAAAATAAAGAAGGACAGATACAGAGGAGAAAGAAGAAACAGGAGAAGGGGAAGAGATAGAAGGGGAAGGAATCAGGTTAATTAATAGGTGTTCTGAAGTTTGGAGCATTTAACAATGTAATGGGAGAGAAAGCATCTACAGAGACAAAGCCAGGGCTAAGATTCATACAGTGAAAGTTGTGTATAAGGGAGGATTCAATCAGACGGCGACTGTGAAAGTTGGACTTAGAGTAGACAATTTTAGCAGAAGACCAATCAATAGGATGACTGTGATCTCTGACATGACAGAAAAGAGCATTATTAGTGTCGGCAAGCCTAACACAATTTTTGTGCTCCCTAAGTCTGTCAGAAAGAGATCGGCCAGTTTCTCCGAAGTACTGAAGAGGACAGGAGGAGCAAGAAATAGAGTAGACACCAGGAGGTATGAACTAGATTTGTGCGAAGAGTGTTAGTCTGGCGAAAGGTAAGTTTGATGTCTAAGGAACGGAGAGAGTTGCTGAGATTAGAGAGACCAGAGATGTAGGGAAGGCAGAGGACTGGAGAGTTCCCAGGAGTAGAGGGTTTAGGAGAGAAGAAAGTCCGTTTAGCACGAGAGAAAGCAGAGTCTATGAAATGGGAAGGGTAGCCAAGACGGGAAAATGAATTATGAAGAGTGGAAATTTCTACCACTTTCTTGTGCCCTCCCCTATCTGCTGGCCTATAAATACCCCTTCTACCTGTTCTTTGTGTTAGTGTGACTTTGTAAATGGTCCAAGTCGGACCGAAACGTCGTCGTAAGCTCCTCTCTTCTATGTGCGGGTTGTGTGTGTAAAGTTCCAGTCACGGTATTGTGCCTTTTTTGTTATTTATGGATATAGACTCATTGGAGAACATACAGAGAAGAATGACTAAAATGATTTACTGCATAAGAAATCTCCCGTATGAAGATAGATTTAGAGCCTTGAATCTCCACTCTCTGGAGAGACATAGAATGAGGGGAGATATCATCGAGGTGTATAAGTGGATGATGGGCATAAACAAAGGAGATATTAATAAAGTACTGAGGGTGTCGAATCAGGAAAGAACCAGAAATAATGGATTTAAGTTGGATAAATTTAGATTTAGAAAGGACATAGGTAAGTACTGCGTGGAACGGTCTTCCGAGTAGGGTGATAGAGTCTAGGACCTTGGGTAGCTTTAAAAAGAGATTGGACAAATATATGAGTGGGAGGGGGCTGGGTTTGATTGGTGTCATGGATACGGGAGTAAATTCTTGGGTAGGGGTGGTTTTGATAAGGACTTGCCTTGTATGGGCCAGTAGGCCTTCTGTAGTGTTCCTCCATTCTTATGTTCTCTCTCTCTTAAGTATACACACAAAGTTAACAGCAAATAATTATTTAGTTAAGTCAACTTGAAAATACAGCAGCAAGAGGACTTTATATGAGTCAGCGCCGAGGATACAGTGCCAGCCAGACCAACAACCAGCAAGGTCCCTTGATGCTGGGAGAGGGGGTTCTTGATTAAAGGAATTGGACTTGCAATCCTAACAAATGGGGAAGGGCGGTAATCAAGTTCGAAGTACAAGCCAAGTTACGTGAATCAAATGCCTCCCTCTCACCGGCATCAAGGAACTAGCCTTGATAATAATAATATAATAATTTATTTACTACAAGTTGGTTTAGAAAGACACGTAAGCAAACACTATGGCATAATTATTAGAAAACTTCGGTCCTGGACCTTGATCCTTAACAACAGATTGTTGTGTTGATGTCGTCTATCCGGCGAGTCTCTAATGATGACCTCTAAGAACTACAGATTGTTGTTGTTGTATGTTCGTCGGTACATCCGGCCCGGGTCTTCTCCAAATGGTGACCCGGCATTGGCCCCCTGGGTAGAGGGTGTCATATTCTTTCTTTCTTGCTGTGGCTCCCCATGATGGGGAGTGTCTTCTGACGTCGCATCTTCATCAGCAGATCTTGGTACTTCAGGCTGTGGTTCTACCTACATAGGAAGAAGGATTAGGGATAAGAAAGAAGGAGTGAGAGAAAGAATAGCTGTAGTGGGTAGTCTTGGTCGTCGTCGGGATTCTCCGGCGTCGTCATCGAGGGGGCGG
The DNA here is from genome assembly GCA_009830355.1 of Cherax destructor. Taxonomy (NCBI): domain Eukaryota; kingdom Metazoa; phylum Arthropoda; class Malacostraca; order Decapoda; family Parastacidae; genus Cherax; species Cherax destructor. The sequence continues at coordinate 9,094 of WNWK01017779.1, forward strand.
GTGGGTATCTAGGACTGGGAGCAGTGTCTCCAAATCATGGGTGGCCAGGTAAACCAGCCGGGCTGCTTTGTCCTCACGGGTCAGATCCCCAGGTGCCATCGGGAAGTGCCTGCGGCGAATGGACGTCGTCGAAGGACAGTCAAGCATGTAGTGAACTAGAGGCTTTGGAACCATCCGGTCGCAGTGGCGGCAAAGCTCCTCACTAACGCGTTCGATAAGGCGCTTTGCAGTAGGGTAGCCGAGGCGCAGGCGGTGGATGCTGACTTGCAGCTCCCTGTTCAGTTTCCTCATGTTTGGTGGGGCTCCTACGTGTCGCTCTGTCATACCAGTGCCGGCTCCGAGATGCTCCCGTGCTGGTAGTGGGCGTCTGGCTGCCGAAGCTGCCCCCAGGTGCACCTGCCTGCGGCTAATGGCAATTGTAGTCGCAGGTTGGGCCGCAAGTGTGGCAGACTTAGCCGCCCCATCCGCCGCATCATTCCCAGCAAGGTCGGTGTGGCTTGGTATCCAATTGATTGTTGCTTGCCGGCCCTGCTCGTCAAGTGAATGTAGGTCTCTTCTGATGGCGGTGAGGAGCCGGATGTTATCCTTGGGCTCCCTATGCATGATGGCCTGTATCGCCGCCCTGGAGTCGACGTGGATGACTGGAGGTTGGTGGTGTTCCAGGAGCGCATGTTGGATGGCCCTCTGGATGGCGTGGAGTTCTGCCTGTAGGATGCTGCAGTGGTCTGGGAGGCGCCAGCCGACCGTTAGGGAGGAGTGATATATCCCGGAACCCGTGCGGCCGGCCTCGGGGTCTCTTGATCCATCAGTGTAGTACACTGCACACCCGGGATGCTCCGCTGCAGCAATGCTTGCAGCTGCCCACCGCTGCAGCACGTGCTGTGGACAGTGACGCTTGCTGGCTGGCAGGTTTGCAAGGTGGATTACGACAGGTTCTGATGCCCATGACGGTGGCACGGTGTACCCATCGACTGGCCGGTCGCATCCCTTGTCCTCGAGGAGCGGCATGGGCAGGAGCTCCTGTGTCACTTCCGCAGCCGACCACAACCATAGTCGGACACGGCCTCCTGCGAAGTCGCCTCACTGACGGTCAAGGAGGTCTCTCAGCAGGCGCTCACCACCCGGTAGCTGGACAAATTTGGCCAACCTCCTGGCAGCAACAAGGGCGATCCTGTCACTTAGGGGCTGCAGTTGGGCCTCTCTGTTCAGAGTCACTGTGTTCGTCCAGCCCGGAGCCCCCAGCATGACCCGAGCCGCAGCATTTTGTACAACGCTGAGGCTCTTGAGGCATGAGGATGAGCATGGGCCAGGGTGATTGCACCATAGTCGACTAGCGAGCGCACCGCCTGCACGTAGAACATCCGGAGAATATCGTGGCTGGCACCAGTCCTAGGATTGGCCATGGCACGCATGGCCGTGACACGTTGCATGGCACGCTCCTGACATGCTCTGCATGCTTGCGGAAGGAGAGTCGGCTGTCAATCCATATACCAAGATATTGGTAACTGCTGACCCAGTCCAGGTTGATGTCTGAGATCTTCAGCCTGGTATCAGGCACCTTGGCACGAAAGATCATGGCCTTGGACTTTTCCGCCGAGATCTTGAGGCCAAGGCGACGGCAAATGGTATCTAGCAGGCTGAGGTCGCGTTGGGCTTTGCGCAACAGTCCGGGCTTCCCGATGACAATGAGTGCCAGGTCATCAGCGTAGCTGAGCAGTCGGAGTGCCTGCTGAAGAACGTCAGCCTGCATCAGCACGTTGAAGAGAGTTGGGCTGAGGACTCCGCCCTGCGGGTGCCATTTTCCAAGGTCCTGAGGGCAGAAGCCTGCCCCTGGAAGCGTACCCGCGCCTGCCGGCCCTGTAGGTATGAGCCGACCCAGGCAAGCAGCTTGCCCCTCACTCCTCTGCGCGCCAGCAGGTCGAGGATGGCCGGTGCACTGGCCAGCTCGAAGGCCTTCTCAAGGTCGAGGATGGCCGGTGCACTGGCCAGCTCGAAGGCCTTCTCAAGGTCGAGAAAGATGACAATCTTCGGCCTCTTGTCAGACTCAATGCTGGCCATGAGGGTGGTGATGCTCTCAGAGGTGCCCACTCCCCGTGTGAAGCCGTAGATGTGTTGGTGCTCCGGACCAAGCTTCCATCTTAGGCGCTCCAACACCATCCTCTCTGCAACCTTGGATAGGAGTAACATACAGAGGTTGAAAGACATTATATATAGGCGGAGAGTGAGGTTTGAGTGACGCATGGTGACCTGAGTGAGGTGTGAGTGACGCATGGTGACCTGAGTGAGGTGTGAGTGACGCATGGTGACCTGAGTGAGGTGTGAGTGACGCATGGTGACCTGAGTGAGGTGTGAGTGACGCATGGTGACCTGAGTGAGGTGTGAGTGACGCATGGTGACCTGAGTGAGGTGTGAGTGACGCATGGTGACCTGAGTGAGGTGTGAGTGACGCATGGTGACCTGAGTGAGGTGTGAGTGACGCATGGTGACCTGAGTGAGGTGTGAGTGACGCATGGTGACCTGAGTGAGGTGTGAGTGACGCATGGTGACCTGAGTGAGGTGTGAGTGACGCATGGTGACCTGAGTGAGGTGTGAGTGACGCATGGTGACCTGAGGAATGCCATGTTGGTATGAGGACGGGTAGACGATGAGATCATGTGACTCCTGTGTTGCTGGGTAGGTGCTGCCCCGCCTGCTTGACTATCATGGAAAAATAAACACATAGGCAGTATAATGGGATCCTTTATTGACAACGTTTCGCCCACGCAGTGGGCTTCATCGAGTCACAAACAGATCTATCTGGATAAAAGATACATGAGTATTTAAAGGATTTAGTCAGGTGGAGAATGCTGGGTCAGGTGGAGAATGCTGCATGTGACAGTCTTCAAAGTAGGGTGATAGTCTAAAACCTTGGGTAACTTTAAAAGAGATTGGACACGTATATGGGTAGATCTTAAGTTCTATGTGGGATAGCGATGAAAAAGTTTCTTGGCAATAGGTTGAGCTATGTTGTAGAAGCCGTTGTTCTGGTTGAAGTTGTTGGATATACAGATAAGTGATGATTCCAGGATTCTTCAGTATTGAGTGTTGTCTTCTCTGGCGATGAGTCTTGCATTTCTGCAGTTGATTAAATGGTTCTGTGAATTTCGGTGTTGAACACAGGCATTCCTTGGGTCGTCAGATCTGCCTGCGTACTGGTGTTCTGAAATACAAAACTAAATACAAAACTAAAACGTGGTGTAATTATAGGCTTTTTCCTGCACACACTCAGAATCTGCAGCAATGAGTTCCTTGAGGAAGAATGCTCCCTTATTGAACAAGTTTTTTCTAAACTTCACTATCCTCGTCACTTCATTAGAGACTGCAGACGACGGGTATTAAACATCTTCAACACACCCAGAGAAGACACTGCCGAGAAGAGATACATAGTCCTCCCCACCAACTCCATTGCCAAACACATTTCCAACATTTTTTCCAATACCTCATTCCGAGTATCTACCTCCACATCCACCACCATCAAGGACATTACCAATAACAGACAAGACAAGCTTCAATCCACTGCAGGGGTATACACAATCCCTTGTAATGACTGCAGCAAATTATACGTCGGCGAAACATCCAGAGACCTCCAAACACGCATTTCAGAACACCAGTACGCAGGCAGATCTGACGACCCAAAGAATGCCTGTGTTCAACACTGAAATTCACACAACCATTTAATCACCTGCAGAAATGCAAGACTCATCGCCAGAGAAGGCAACACTCAATACCGAAGAATCCTGGAGTCATCACTTATCTGCATATCCAACAACTTCAACCAGAACAACGGCTTCTACAACATAGCTGAACCTATTGCCAAGAAACTTCTTCATCGCTATCCCACATAAGAACTTAAGAATGGAATACGGCAGAAGGTCTACCCATATACTTGTCCAATCTCTTTTTAAAGCTACCCAAGGTTTTAGACTCTATCACCCTACTTCTCCACCTGACTAAATCCTATAAATACTCATGTATGGAAATAAATGGTATAAAATACCGACACAATGGAAAAATAAACACATAAGCAGTATAATGTGATCCTTTATTGACAACGTTTCGCCCACGCAGTGGGCTTTATCGAGTCACAGACAGATCTACCTGGAAAATGAGCAACATGGAGATATATATAGGGTACAGTCAGGTGGAGAATGCTGGGTCAGGTGGAGAAAGCTGCATGTGAGTCTTAAAAAGTAGTGTGATAGTTAAAAACATAGTGTGACTTAAAGGACCTGCAGTGTACCATTCTTGAGTTCTAGGTGGGATAGCGTTGAAGAAGTTTCTTGGCAATAGGTTCAGCTATGTTGTAGAAGCCGTTGTTCTGGTTGAAGTTGTTGGATATACAGATGAGTGATGATTCTAGGATTCTTCGGTATTGCGTGTTGTCTTCTCTGGCGATGAGTCTTGCGTTTCTGTAGTTGATTAAATGGTTGTGTAAATTTCGGTGTTGAACACAGGCATTTCTTGAGTCGTTAGATCTGCCTGCGTACTGGTGTTCTGAAATGCGTGTTTGTAGGTCTCTGGATGTTTCCCAACGTATAATTTGCTGCAGCCATTACAAGGGATTGTGTATACCTGCCGTGGATTGAAGCTTTTCCTGTCTGTTACTGGTAATGTCCTTAATGGTGGTGGATGTGGATGTGGATACTCGGAATGAGGTCTTAGAAAAATGTTGGAAACTTGTTTGGAAATGGAGTTGGTGGGAAGGACTATGTATCTCTTCTCAGCAGTGTCTTCTCTGGGTGTGTTGAAGATGTTTAATGCCCGTCGTCTGCAGTCTCTAATGAAGTGACGAGGATAGTGAAGTTTGGAAAAACTTGTTCAATGAGGAGCATTCTTCTTCAAGGAACTCACTGCTGCAGATTCTGAGTCGCGCAGGAAAAAGCCTATAATTACACCAGTTTAATTTTGGTGTCGTGGTGAGAGTAGAAGTGGAGAAGATCGTGTTGATTGGTAGGTTTTCGATAGACTTTAAAACGAAGTTCATGGTCAGCTTTGCAGAGAAGAACATCAAGGAAAGGAAGAGTATTGTCGACTTCTTCTTCTAGTGTAAACTGGATTGATGGCTCAACCTGGTTGAGTTCGTGTTGGAGAGCTTGAACGTTGAAGCGTCTGGGAGTTATGATGAGAATGTCGTCAACATAACGAAGCCAGGTGACAGAAGAGGGAATAATAGTGGAAAATCGCTCGGCTTCCAAATGTTCCATATATAGGTTCGCAAGGACGGCACTAAGTGGCGATCCCATGGGTAGTCAAAAGTTTGCTGAAAGAGTTGGTTTTCGAAGAGAAACATGTAAAGCCACACATAGTTCAACAAGGTCGATGAAATCGCTGGCTGGAAGAGGAAGATCAAGCGAGTCGTCAATTTTCCTGCGCAAGAGATCGATAGCTTGTGTAGTAGGTACTTTGGTGAATAGGGATGTTACATCAAGGCTGGAGAGTTTCTTGTTTCTGATGTTGATGTTGCGAATGCGATTGAGAAGGTCACCAGAGTGTTTGAGATGTGCTGGACTGATGGTGCCCAAAAGTTTGGAGAGGTGTTTAGCGAGAATTCCTGAGATTTGGTGGGGAGCACTGCCTATTCCCGAGGATATGGGCCTCATATTTGCTCATTTTCCAGGTAGATCTGTCTGTGACTCGATAAAGCCCACTGCGTGGGCGAAACGTTGTCAATAAAGGATCACATTATACTGCTTATGTGTTTATTTTTCCAAATACTCATGTATCTTTTATCCAGGTAGATCTGTCTGTGACTCGATAAAGCCCACTGCGTGGGCAAAACGTTGTCAATAAAGAATCACATTATACTGCTTATGTGTTTATCTTTCCATTGTGTCGGTATTTTATGCCATTTTTTTCCAGGCCATACTATACCTGTATTCATAATATGGGGGCCTGTCTGGGAGTTGGAGCTGGTCGTAGTATCATCAGACTGCATCTTGTATTGCTTTAAGAAAAGTGTGATCCTTTTTATCACTTTCAGCGTTGTGTGTATCCTACAAGTCATACTGTGCTATTGCTGTGTGTTACTTGTATTGCAAACAGTGTTTTGTCATAGTGGATTATGCTGCCAACACATGTTAGGCTACTAGTATCTGAGTATACCCTACTAAATTTGCCCAGACTATCTCTACATTGCTGCTGGCGAATTGCTTATTCCATTCATAACAAATTGAAGGCTTAAGCAAGTAACATGGCATACCAAACTGAGGTTTCTGCTGCTATAGGGGCTATTAATCACCGATCTCTGCTTCGGTTCCTTCGTAGTGTGGGAGGGCTAACACCAGAGCAATCAGACCAGCAGGTGGTGAATCAGATTTGTCTCAGGGCGAGTCAGCTTCATTGGCACTCGAGTTGGTCAAACTCAATCTTGAAACGACCAGAGACCAACGCACATTTGCCGAAGAGGAGTTTGACAGAGAGAAGGAAAGGAGGCAGTTTCAGCATAATATTGTTGAAAAGCTTAGTGCACAAAAAACGGTGCTGCTAGTACCTCGTTTTGTTGATAATGAGCCTGAACAATTTTTCGAGGGGCCGTTCCTGCCTATCTAATTTATTAACCTTCTTCAGTAAAGCTTTTGAGGCTGTTGATCACGATAAAGAATTCGATATTGTTTATTTAGACTTTAGTAAGGCTTTTGATAGAGTACCGCACCAGAGACTGTTAAAGAAAGTGGCAGCTCATGGCATTGGGGGAAAAGTGCTGTCATGGATCGAGTCATGGCTCACCAATAGGAAGCAGAGAGTGTGCATAAATGGGGTTAAATCCGAATGGGGACTTGTAACAAGTGGTGTTCCACAGGGATCAGTCTTAGGCCCATTGTTATTTATAATATATATCAATGACCTTGATGAGGGAATTACTAGTGATATGAGCAAATTCGCCGACGACACGAAGATAGGTAGGATAATTGATTCAAACATAGATGTCATAGAACTTCAGGAAGATTTGGACAAACTTGATTCGTGGTCAGAAAAGTGGCAGATGCAGTTCAATGTAGATAAATGTAAGGTTCTGAAGCTCGGGAGTGTCCATAACCCAAGCACTTATAAGTTAAATAACGTAGAACTTAGCCATACAGATTGCGAGAAGGACTTGGGGTGATGGTAAGCAGCAACCTTAAACCAAGACAGCAATGCGTAAGCGTACGTAATAAGGCAAATAGATTACTGGGATTTATATCAAGAAGTGTTAGCAACAGAAGTCCAGAGGTTATATTACAGCTTTATACATCATTAGTAAGGCCTCACCTAGATTACGCAGCTCAGTTCTGGTCTCCATATTACAGAATGGACATAAATTCGTTAGAAAACATTCAGCGTAGAATGACTAAATTAATACATAGCATTAGAAATCTTCCTTACGAAGAAAGATTGAAGACCCTAAAATTACATTCACTTGTAAGACGTAGAATGAGGGAGACATGATCGAGGTATACAAGTGGAAAATGGGTATTAACAAAGGGGATATAAATAAGGTCTTGAGGATATCTCTCCAAGAGAGAACCCGCAATAATGGATTCAAGTTAGATAAGTTTAGATTTAGAAAGGATATAGGAAAGTATTGGTTTGGAAATAGGGTAGTTGATGAGTGGAACAGTCTGCCTAGTAGGGTTATTGAAGCTAGGACCTTGGGTAGTTTCAAATTTAGGTTGGATAAATTCATGAGTGAGAGGGGTTGGATTTGAGTGGGACTCGCGCATGAGTGGGTAGAATTGTCAAAGCTTATTTCTTGGGTAGCATTGAAAATTGGGTTGAGCAAATGTTCTGTTAGTGGGACGGATTGTGAAGGACCTGCCTAGTATGGGCCAACAGGCCTGCTGCAGTGTTCCTCCTTTCTTATGTTCTTATGTTCTTATTTGAAAATCAAGTTTGCGCATTAAGGTGGCCAGTGGAGCATTGGGCAGCACTTGTGCATACAGCATTGTACGGCAATGTGCAGGAGTTCACAGCTGGTTTGGCTGATTACCAGGTTGTTAAAACAACTGTTCTTGGTGCATATCAGTGTATTCCCGCCAAATAAAGGAGAGAATTTAAATTGTGCAAACATCACCTGGGTCAATCTCATGTTGACTTTGTCCACGAGCAGACGAAGAATTTCACAAAGTGGCACAAGGACAGTTGTGTCACTAATTTTAGTGAGTTAGTGCAACTTATCCTGATGAGTAATCTGATTGAGTCTGATGGTCCACGTGTTCAGGTGTTTCTCGAAGACCATTCATTGGCAAGTGCATTAAAAGCAGCCAGGCTTGCTGACACATATGAGGCCAACCGCTCCTTGTCTGAGCGGTCTAATCTTTCTTCCCAACAGCTTGGTATAAATAGAGATCGTCGTGGTGACCAATGACATCAGAATACAGTCAGTATAGTGAATGGCGTCAGACATAAAGTCAACAGGGGCCATACTAAAACCCAAATCTATAGTTTGTTTTCCTGCTGCAGACCCGGCAATATAAAATTAAATTGCCCCAGATTAGTTAATTTAGCGGCTAGTAGTAAGTTAAATAGGCCCAAACCTTTGGGGAAAATTAATGTACAGTGGAAGCTCTAGTCACGAACGTTTCCGAACATGAACAAATAGGTTCACGACCAAAAAATTCACCAAATTTTTGCATCTGGTCACGAACACATAATCGGGTGCAGCCGCACCAATTTTCACTTTCCGCGCCATTTTTTTCACACACGCCAATTTTTCCCACATCCTGTAATTTCGACCGTGATAAATTCGGATTAGCAATGTTTTATCAGCAGGTAGTGCCGAAACAGGTTACAGTGCCAGTACCTGGCTAGGGTTTGCCATATATGATTTTTGGTAAATGTTTTTTTTTTCTCAGTTGTTTGTTGGGCTATCTTATTGAAACTTGGGCAATGTATGATGGAAAGATGCTTCTTAACGTACACCAAAGATGAAAGAAATCAGAAGATAAACAACGAAGTTCACTGTTCAGCCATTAGACATCTCTTAAAACTCTTCGGACACGTACAATGTTAGTTGTCTCTGTTGTTCAAGGTTTTCTCAGTGTTATTCAAGGTTTTTACATTTAGTTTACTATTACACTGTGCATTCTATGGTACAATTAACTATTTTTGTGCTAAAAATCTTAAAAAAAAAACAATATTTGCATTCAGTTCGTAGGAGTCTGGAACAGATTAATTGTATTTATATACAATCCAATGGGGAAATTCGTTTCGGGTCATGACCAAATCGGGGCGTGATCAGAGTTTTGGAATGAATTATGGTCGTGACCAGATGTTCCACTCTACAGTGCTAGTCACGGCATTATGCCTCCCCTCCCCCACACAAGTACCAAAACACAAACCATGGAAGATTATAATATATATGTATTTGCACACTTAGTGAGGCTTTAATACTTGGTGCTGCATTCTTTACACTTAATCACGTCCCTCAGCCGTGTAGGAAGACTCTCACACAAATTCTTGAGGGTTTGGGAAGGTATATTATTCCATGTCTCATGTAGAGCAGCCTCCAGCCGCAGGATGGAACTGATATCCCGCCACAGCTGTGAAGCAACGTGGTTCACTTGTGACACGCGAATTGACAGACTTGTCTGGGGCTGCTAGTCATAAACAGAGCATTCTCTGGCTCTTGTCAGAGAATGCACCATGTTGTACATTGGAGTATACCTGGATAGGGTTTCGGGGGGTCAACATCCCAGCGCCTCTGTCTGTGACCAGGCCTCATGGTGGATCAGGGCCTGGTCAACCAGGCTGTTAGTGTTGGCTAACAGCCAACACTAACAGCCGGCTGGTCAGATACTGACTTTAGTTGCCTGTCCAGCGCCTTCTTGAAGACAGCCAGAGGTCTATTGGTAATCCCCCTTATGTATGCTGGGAGGCAGTTGAACAGTCTTGGGCCTCTGACACTTATTGTGTTGTCTCTTATCGTGCTAGTGGCATCCCTGATTTTCATTAGGGGAATGTTGCATCGTCTGCTGAGTCTTTTGCTTTCATAGGAAGTGATTTTCGTGTGCAAGTTTGGTACTAATCCCTCTAGGATTTTCCAAGTGTATATAATCATGTATCTCTCCCGCCTGCATTCTAGGGAGTACAAGTTGAGTAACTTCAAGCGTTCCCAGTAATTGAGGTGTATTATAGCAGTTATGTGTGCCGTGAAGGTTCTCTGTACATTTTCTAGGTCAACAATTTCACCTGCCTTGAAAGGTGCTGTTAGTGTGCAGCAATATTCCAGCCTAGATAGAACAAGCGACCTGAAGAGTGTCATCATGGGCTTGGTATCCCTAGTTCTGAAGGTTCTCATTATTCATCCTCTCATTTTTCTAGCAGATGCACTTGATACAATGTTGTGGTCTTTGTAGGTGAGATCCTCTGACATTATCACTCCCAGGTCTTTGACATTAGTTTTTCGTTCTATTGTGTGGTTGGAATTTGTTTTATACTCTGATATAGTTTTAATTTTCTCACGTTTTCGATATCGGAGTAATTGAAATTTCTCATCATTGAACTACATATTGTTTTCTGCAGCCCATTTAAAGATTTGTTTGATGTCCGCCTGGAGTCTTGCAGTGTATTCAATGGAGGACACTGTGATGACAATTCGGGTGTCATCTGCAAAGGAAGACACGGTGCTGTGGCTTTCATCCCTGTCTTTGCCAGAAATGAGGATGAGGAACAGGATGGGAGGGAGTACTGTGCCTTGTGGAACAGAGCTTTTCACTGTAGCCGCCTCAGACTTTACTCTGTTTACTACTACTCTTCGAGTTCTATTAGGAAATTATAGATCCATCTACCAACTTTTCCTTTATCACGCATTTTGTTCGCTATAACACCATGGTCACACTTGTCAAAGGCTTTTGCAAAGTCTGTGTATACTACATCTGCATTCTGTTTGTCTTCTAGAGCATCCAGGACCTTGTCATAGTGGTCCAGTAGCTGGGACAGACAGGAGCGACCTGCTCTAAAACCATGTTGCCCTGGGTTGTGAAACTGATGGGTATCTAGATGGGTGGTGATCTTGCTTCTTAGAACCTTTTCAAGGATTTTTATGATATGGGACGTTAGCGCTATCGGTCTGTAGTTCTTTGCTATTGCTTTACTGCCCCCTTTGTGGAGTAGGGCTATGTCTGTTGATTTTAGCAGCTGTGAGACGACCCCTGTGTCCATGCTTCCTCTCCAAAGGATGTTAAAAACACATGATAGGGGCTTCTTGCAGTTCTTGATGAACACGGAGTGTCATTTGGCGTCAGGATAATATCAGATAGGATTGAGTCTACCAAATTCTGTGTCCCTCTCATAAAAAAATCATTTAGGTCTTCTACTCTCAGTCAGGTTAGCGGCTCACTAAAAATCAAGTCATATTGGGACTTTAGTAGCTCACTTATTTCCTTGCTGTCATTTGTGTAGGACCAATCTCGTCTAAGTAGGGGCCCAATACTGGATGTTGTTCTCGACTTCAATTTCTTTCAATTTCATTTATGGCTTTTAGTTCTTCCCGCATTTCTTGACTCCTGTAAGATTCCTTTAGCTTTAGTTCTATGTTTGCTATTTCTCTGATCAGTGTCTCCCTACATATTACAGATATATTGGCCTCTTTTAGCCGCTCTGTTATTCTTTGCCTTCGCCTGTATAGGGAGTGCCTTTCTCTTTCTAGTTTACATCTTCTCTTCCTTTTCAATAAAGGAATATGCCTTGAACATACTACCTCGAGTGCCACAGAGTTAATATGTTCTAGACATAGGTTAGGATCCGTGATGCTTAGGCTATCTTCCCAGTTTATATCATTTAGGACCTGGTTTTCTCGGTCCCACTTTATGTTTTTGTTATGAAAGTTGAATTTGGTGAAGGCTCCCTCGTGACTGATCACATTTTGTCGGTCTGGGGCCCTGCGCATACATGTCTGAACCTCTATTATGTTGTGATCTGAGTATATTGTTTTTGATATGATAATATTTCGTATCAGATCACCATTGTTAGTGAAGATGAGGTCCAGTTCCAATCTTGTAGGCTCTATTATTTGCTGGTTTAAGGTGAATTTGATGCAGAGATTAAGAAACTCGTGAGTGTGCGAGTTTTCAACTGTGCTGCCTCCTGGTGTTATCTCTGCTACCACATTATTTGCTACATTACTCCATTTTAGGTGCCTTAGGTTGAAATCACCCAGGAGCAAGATGTTTACCTGGAGTTTACCTGAAGAGGGTTTCGGGAGTCAACGCCCCCGAGGCTCGGTCTGAGACCAGGCCTCGTGGTGGAACAGGGTATGATCAATCAGGCTGTTACTGCTGGCCGCTCGCAAACTGACGTACGAACCACAGCCCGGTTGCTCAGGTACTGGCTTTAGGTGCCTGTTCAGTGCCTTCTTGAAGACAGCCAGGGGTCTATTGGTAATCTCCTTATATATGCTGGGAGGCAGTTGAAAAATCTTGGGCCCCAGACACTTATTGTGTTGTCTCTCAGTGTACTCGTGGCGTCCCTGCTATTCACGGGGGGAATGTTGCATCTCCTGCCGAGTCTTTTGCTTTCATAGGGAGTGATTTTCGTGTGCAAGTTTGGTACTAATCCCTCTAGGATTTTTCAAGTGTATATTATCATGTATCTCTCTCGCCTGCGCTCCAGGGAATACAGATATTGGGGCAGGAGCTGGAAGATTTTCCAGACAGTGATCAATTTTCGAAAGCTCTTCCTGGAATTGTTGGGACGTTGCATCCAGAGGCTTGTATACAAACACGATGACCAGGTTTTGGTTCTCGACCTTTACTGCCAAAATTTCAACTACATTATTTGAGCATTTAGTAGTTCCGAGCTTATCAGTGACTCTGTGACGTAAGAGCCAACCCTCCCCCCCCTCTCTGCCTGTTCACTCTGTCGCATCTGTATAGGTTATAACCCGGGATCCATATTTCATTGTCGAGGTGATCCTCGGATGAAAGGAATTTTGTGGTTCGTTGCTGGCTTTAGACCCTGTATATTTGCAAAGATGAATGTCATTGTATTGATGGTATAGGGAGGGTTGTCTTTTTTTCCTGGCACTAATATCTGTTGTTTTGGAGTGGAGGTCATTGACTGTGATTCCACTCCAGAAGTGATCGGAGTTGGTGTTCGATTTCTGTCATTTCCTGCCAGCTTTTTTCTCTTCCTGGCGCTAAAAAACCTCTCTCTCTGGAGTGGCTGTGGCTACCCAGGTTTTCCCATGGTCTGGATGTTCTGTATCTTCTTGCCCCTTTTAGGTGGTGTGCCTGACAATATAAGTTCATTGTCTTTCCTGAACTGAAGAGTGCCACATTTCAGAGTGGAAAAGCTTACAGGAAGGGAGGTTGCATTTTCCTGTTGTCATATGGGCACGACATTTTCTGGGGTGGTCAAAGCTGCACGTCCCATTTGTTTTTCCAGATATTGCATGCCTGCAGATACCTAATGCATAGAATTTGCCTTGGATTTTTGTGACTGCATTTCCTACTGGTGTATTTTTTTCTGTCTCATTTCTATCTTTAGCACTAGTATTAACAATGCCTTCACCAGTTATTTCTGGTATTTTATCTTCACTATTCCTTGGGGCATCCCCTTGTTTACTATTTCCAGTGGTATTGTTAGTTTGTAACATTTGGTTTTGCATGTCCTTGTCTACACCTGTTTCCCCACTAGAGCTCCTGTCTCTTTCCAGGCCACCAACTTTTATTTCTGTATCCTTACAGTTACTGTCTACCAGGACAGCATCTGCACCAGGGGCGATTGCACCATCTGGTCCAGTTCTTTTATTTTCCCATCTGTTATAGAATGCTGTCAGGTTTTCTATGAAGGCCATTTTGATGTTTCCGTCTTTTAATACCAGTGTGATTTTCTTCCACAGTTGATTCTCATTCGGGCATACCCAAAAACACTTTCCTGATTTAATATCTCTTGTAGATGATTCCTGAATATCTGCACAGGATGGGTGGGCCCATTTCCAACAGAAATTGCAATAACCTGTTTGTTACTACAGTTACAGGCTACACAGTGTTTCATGATGTGATTTTCTGGTTGTTATACTGTAAATTCTACTAATAACTTCCTTAAAGTGTAGATCTGTCTATTTGCATGTGTATCTATTTGTATGTGTGTATGTATGAAATAGTCTTACCGCTGCTAGCAGTAACTGTTTGGGTATTTGATTAGGGCGCCTAAAAAATCCCGTAAACTTGTGAATCCGGTCAGAGGATACCTTATTTTTCAATCCTGTTGGGCGTTAAGGGCGCCTAGAAACTCTGTCAGCTTTGAATCCGGTCATGGATTGACGAATCCGGACGAATCCGGTCAGTGGATCACTTTATTTTTTTTATGAATCCGGTCGGTGATTTGGACTAGCTCGTGAAAGGACTACTGGAGTATTATTTAACAGAGTAATATGTCTTCAGTTTGATACAGAAAGTATAACTTGCATGTTGAAGAAACCGGTGACTTGTGGCAGCTCCTACTATGACACACGGCCGGTACCTCTGGCACACTTTTTTACAGCCTTAGGGTTTTGGGCTCTTATATCACATCAAATGCTATTTTATCACTATTGATAGCTATGGTAGGACGACTGGTGAAGAAAGATTACTGGAAGAATATTTGTTTTCCGTTGTGTATTGCGACCGCTGCCAACTACAGGTGTTACGTATTTCCACAAGTAACTGTATACTTCATGTATTTAAATGAAAGAATTATTTTCAAATTTTCGTCACTCCACACTAAGTACCATTTTGTTACTGTTATTAGATATGGCAACACCAATGAAAAGGTTTCTGATGATAAATGATCTTATGTTGCTGCCTTCACTACAACTCTACACTGTTTATCGTATTTCTACAAAACTGTATATTTTTCGCATTTCCTCAAGATTGTGCACTATTTTGTATTTCAATAGTATTTTTTTTACTCAGTGGTATCACTAGACTATATGTCCCGTACACTAGCAGGTTTAGGAAGATTATTATTACGAGCTGACAAGCTAGTCAGGTCCAACTCACACCCACCCACACCCACTCATGTATTTATCTAACCTATAACACGAGTTATCTATCTGTTTAGGCCTAACACTCTCGTTGTGATAAATTTGGATATAATTTTCCCAAATTTATTGTGCATAATTTTTTATAATGTAAATAAGTGTGAATTGTGTTGCTGTTGGTTTAAAATTAATTTGCGAGTGAAAAAGGAACCAGCAGATGAGAGAGTCAGGCGGGAAGAGGACGCCATATTGAATTCAATTAGTAGAGGCACTTCGTAATTTGTGCCAGAAATTCTGCGTTTTCCGAGGTTTAATGGTGCAGGCCTCAAAAAAACAATTGGAAAATGTATATATGGTCCTGCTGAAGAAATGGGGACAAGAAATTGGCAGGACATCAAGAAATTTCGTGTGAATGGGGGAAGATAGGTATGCAGTCACCACCCACAGATAAGTAAACCGTCTATGGACACCATGTTTTTTCTTCAGTCAGTCTTGAAACCCATACAGTCCACAACCAATCAAATTATACCAGAATTACTGGGTTTATTAAATCTTATTAAATATTTTTTTAGGTCCCGGCTTTGGGTTGAGGGTTGAGGGTTGTGGGTTGAGGGTTGTGGGTATCGAAGGTGACACTTTCCTTGTGACCTAAAGTGAATTAAATCCCACTTACCTCAGAGGTGCAACAGAAATTGGTAAGTAATATTTACTTTAGTTGCATCTTACCCAAATTACTTGTATGAACGTAATAGTGAAGGTCAAACACATAATTTCTCACACTCGTCTTAATTTTCACCATAGCATATATTATGGTATCTTATCTATACACTACGGTACACTTACTATACATAGTGTACGCAGTATACATAAATGTAAATACCAGCTTGTTTATATTTGGTGAAATTAATACAAGTCATACACTACTGTTGAGTTTTGACTGCTCCATTACAACCAGGTATACAGGCCATACTACACCTGTTTGTAATATCTTAACAGGCTGATGATTAAGACACATGTGGAACAGTCGGGTATCTGTATTGTTGAAACGTTTCGCCTACACAGTAACCTTCTTCAGTCACACACAGAGGCAGCAGTGTAGTAGTGAAACAAAGATGATGTAAGCAGTCCATCAACCTTGAATAAATAATATTGTCAGTCCCACAGGCTGAGGGACCGACAATAAACATACCCAACTGTTGCACATGTGTCTAATCATCAACTTGTCGTTATTTTATACCAAATTCAACCTTCACAGGCTGTGGGCAAGGTGGTGGTCTGGTCTTGCACGTCACGTCCCAAAATCGATCCTGCGAACTCCTTAAACTATAGTTTTCATATAACTTCGTCTCACCTCCTTGAGCAGTGGTTCTCAGCGTGTGGTTGGTGGACCCTTGAGTGTGTGGAGAGCCGAGTAGGGATCAACCAGGCTTGGCAAAAAGTACTGTTGATCCAGCCACCGTGGGATGATCCACGTTTAACCCAGCCTAAAATTACATCTATTAGCAAATAAGAGTTCGTTTTTTTTCACTTTTAAAAACAGTTCACGTTATCCATAAACTCGATGATCATTTTCTGCGGCATCTAAGTTGAAACCAAATTAAATATTTGTTATATGAGATTAGGTTACGTTAATCTAACTTTAATTACACAATACTTACTTATAATTGCTATCATTAACTAAATTACATGAACAGGAAGAATAGGAGTGTAACTTGGAGGGGAAGAAATTAACTATCAGACTAACAAAGACATGATGAGATGAGAAATTAAAGTGTACACTGAGAAAAACGAAGAAAATGAATGACGATGATTAAGGGAGAGACAGAGAGCGAGAGAGAGAGACTATGAATAACTGACTATGAGGAGCCACGTTGTAAAGTCTTGCAAACATAGCGGCCAGGTAGCGTACAGCACTTAGGCGTAACTCGCATCTGCTCGACAGTACACGTTGCATGATCCTGCATGAGGAGGCACAAGTACGCTCACACCTCGAGTGTGCTTCATTCTCAAGGATTACCTGCCCCCTGTCCCCTTCCCACCGTCTCATCTACGATTTCTGGACAGAATAGAGAACAAAGCAAGACGGCTCATCTCTCGCCTTGACCCAGCCTGGACAGATCTGTCAATGAGGCGAACAGCGAGAAATCAGCTTCTACACAACAAGACGGGCAGCAAACAGAAACTACACTCTATATATACCATTCTTCAGAGCATAACTTCATCTGAGATCATTTATTCCTAGGATGGCTTGAGTCTGGAACATGTTCGTACACCATAATGACAACAAAGGAATAAAGGCAACTGACCAAATAAAATCGTTAGCTCACATATGGCCCCAACTTCATCCTGTTCCACATTTGTGTTTCACAACATAAAAAAAAAGGCTTTCAAATTAGCTGATGCGGATAACAGCTCTCACTTGTAAATAAAGTCAGGAAACCTTAACCTAACCTTCTAAAATCCAGTGTGAAAAAAGAGAGAGGGAGAGAGAGAAAAAAAAATGAGAGCTGCCAATAACGCCAATAAGAGATAAGAGTCAGCTCAGCGTTTTTCTACGAGGATCCACTATAATGGTGCAGATAAGGCGCGACCACTCTACACAACCATCACCAAGACTATGATTAAGTAGTAGAATTATTTATGTTACAGAGAACACTGAAGATGAAGTGTGTGTGAGTATGTATGTGAGTGTGTGGTGTGTGTGTGTGTGTATGTGTGTGTAAGTGTGTGCGTGTGTGTGTATGCGTGAGTGTGTATGTGTGTGCGTGTGTGTGTGCGTGTATGTATGTGTGTGTATGTGTGTGCGTGTGTGTGCGTGTGTGTATGTGTGTATGTGTGTGAATGTGTGTGTGTGAGTGTGTGTGTGCATGTGTTTGTATGTGTGAGTGTGAATGTGTGTGCGTGTGTGTGTGTGCGTGTATGTATGTTGTGTGTGTGCATGTGTGTGTGCGTGTGTATGTGTGTGTATGTGGTGTGTGCGTGTGTATGTGTGTGTGTATGTGTGTGTGTGTGTGTTCAGCTATTTGTGGTTGCAAGGATCTATTCACAGCTCCTGGCCCTGCTTCTTCACTGATCGCTACTAGGTCCTCTCTTTCCCTGCTCCATTAGCTTTACCAAACCTCGTCTTCAAACTATGTATGGTTCCTGCCTCCACTACATCACTTGCCAGATTATTCCACTTCCTGACAACTCTATGACTAAAGAAATACTTCCTAACATCCCTTTGACTCATCTGAGTCTTCAACTTCCATTTGTGACCCCTTCTTTCTGTGTCCCATCTCTGGAACATTCTGTCTTTGTCTACCTTGTCAATTCCTCGCAGTATTTTGTATGTCGTTATCATGTCTCCCTAATCTCTTGTGAGGAACTGTGTTGAAGGCCTTCTTGCAGTTAAAGAAAATGCAATCTACCCACCCTCTCTCGTGTCTTACTTCCGTTACCTTGTCATAAAACTCCAGTAGGTTTGTGATGCAGGATTTTCCTTCCCTGAATCCATGCTGGTTGTCATTTATGATAATGTTTTATTCTAGGTGCTCCACCACACTCCTCCTGATAAGCTTCTCCATGACTTTGCATACATCAATGACACTGGTCTACACTTTAGTGCCTTGTCTGTCTCCTTTCTTAAAAATGGGGACTACATTTGCTGTCTTCCATACCTCAGGTATTTTCCCAGTTTCAATGGATGTGTTGAAAATTGTTGTTAGTGGCACACACATATCGATTGTTCGTGTATGTTATGTTAATTTTCCTTTACTTTGATGGTATAGGTTCTCACTATATGGTCTAGCATGGGGTAGTAACAGTAAGGTCTCATAGTCCAGGGTGATACATTCATGATTAGCTGGCTGTCTCTAAAACCTTTCACCACTCCTCTCAATGGGTTAGTTAAACCACTATTATAAAAAATATAATATATTCAGGGATGTATATATATATATATATATATATATATATATATATATATATATATATATATATATATATATATATATATATATATATATATATATAGGTCTTAATCATAACAACATGTAACTAGCCTCTCCAAGCCACATGGCCCACCTGCCACAATTAATACTCTTTTCCTCAACATTTATTTTACTCTCAGTGTCGTGACATACTGTAAATCACAGGTTATGATGGCTGCATAACTTTAATATATAATTCTTTCCTCTGGCACACATTCTTCCCAAACAAAGCCAAACAAAGTTAAGAGAGAACCACCAGTTCTACCACCTTGAAGCCATCTTGGAAAAGTCAGAGAGAGGGAGGAGCTTAGCTAGGCTCCTCCCACTCAAAACAAACAAAAGAATTTCAACAAGCACAACAAACAAAAGTGTCAACAAGCACAATTCCCTAGCTACCACAATAATTGTTTTTCTCATACACCTTATTTACTTTTACAAAGAGAAATACAACTTTATAAACTACTTATTTAAATGTGTGTGTGTATACAACAACCTATTATATTGAGAAAATCAGGTTGATTCAGCTTCTTTTTAAGTCTTAAGGGTGGCCTGACCTCAAGACCTCATTAAGCGAAATTGTGATCAATTCAATATAATTAGGTATTCCTGAGTAATTGCCACCCAAATACATCAATACATGTCAGGTCCTATAGCCCCCATAACACCCCCACCTCCAGACGAAGTCTCACAAAAGCTAGCCGTGTCCCTCAGGATACAGCTAGTAAAAAAATAGTACCTTAGCCTGAAGGTGGTAGCAAGACTACTAGAAGTTTTACATATTTCCCAGCAGCACAACTACTCTTCACTTTACTGTTATTTACAACAAGGTGACATACTACATGGCAATCTACAAATTTTCATAACTCCACTGAACCTTCCCAGATTATATATGCAATTCCTCCCCATTCCATACATAGCCGTGAGTGGAACAATACTGGAACAGATTGCAGAGGTTTTTAGAAAGCATTTTAACCATACCCACATTTTTAAAGGTGTAACCATTAACTACTCTAGTGGTTTCTAAACATAACACATTTTTACTATGCAAGGACTACACACAATGCCCACTGTGAAAGTCAGCACCGACAGTCCTGTGCCTCCGCTGCAGTAAACCAGCAAGCAACTGGTACTCCAGGATGGTATCTTCCTGATCAGGAGATGAGAGTAGAGCCAAACCCAGAGCAGACAGGTATACACCAGGCAGAAACTTCACAAAAACATGTCAAGGTGTCTCTCACGTGGTGGCCGAACCAAACAGTGAGACTTACCAGTCAACACTCAAGATCCTTAAAATGGTCAGGCCCTTAAGCCCACCTTCCGAGGACCTCACTTCATACAGATCCTCCAACCTTATAAAGAGGGGACTGACAGAACGTGGAGGAGTCCACGGGACCACAAAGACAAATTTGTTGGACCGTTTCGTACATAGAGCACACCAAGACACAAATATACCACATACCTTCTTGAACTTCTCATGTCACCGAAGGTTGTCAACCTCTGCCTCAACTCGCAAATACATATACTACACTGACTCGTCCCTTTTTTGGCTCCGATTCATCTCCTTCACAGTGGGATGGCTGGAAGGGAGCACTCAGGCCCGCCAAGAGTTCACCACTGCAAAAACAACAAGGTCAGCACAAGACAAACACTATGGACAAAGCATGCACCATGTATCTACATGAAACATCTAGAGAGAACATCAGCAACCACATTCTCTGAGCATTTCACATTCATGTATTTGACTTCTAGTTTAAAAGACTGCAAGACAAAGCCCATCTTAAGAGTCTGATTTGGGTCACCATACACAGGAACAGGGTGAAGAGATCCTGGGACATATACAGATGCAGAATAGACAACCCACAGTGAAAAATTTCTTTCCTGTGGCAAGATGGTGACACTTAGCAACAATTCTGCAACCTCTTGCAGTGCAAACACAACCACCAAGACATCTTTCTGCACCCAGGCTGTGTACATCAAGTTGACAAAAATACCTTCACATTCCATCTCACACATAAATTTTAAATACACAATGAACCCAATTGGCATTACACACATGGAAATGGTATTGGCACCCAGGCCATGGAAATCACATCTTCCTGCCTCATGCTTTACTTTATGTAATACTTTTGCATCTCTTAATGCATCAGTATCAATCTTTCTAAACCAGCAAACCTTAGTTGTTAAATGTGCCGTGTGGCAGTCAGTGCATATGCTCAAGGTGCCATCGAATTTGGTAACCATGAAGCACAGGGATGCCCACTGACTCTCACTAAGCACTACAAATGGGTATTGAAAGAATTTCACTTCTTCCTCCATATAGCCAGTTTTCATACAGATTTTTCACACACAATAATGGGTGAATTGACTCAGCTTCCTAAACAGTTACTTCATGGAGTTTTAACTTTACCCCTTTAGTGACATCCCAAACTTTTACAAGGTTCCAAGGTGGCTGAGCCAACTCTCCAACATTTTCCTCAGCAAGACCAAACATATGATTCCCAAAATCTTTTACAAATATGGAATTTCTTAAATACACTTTGGCCATTTCATACAGATTACTATTTTGCACCCATTTATCTTCCATTAAAACATTGGCCACTCTTAATTTCTGATAATGTTAAACCCTCTAACCAGTTACTGTGTACATTACTCTTATTCTTTTTCAGCTCGGGTGTGTGGGTTTTATATCTTACTCTTGAGAACTTTCCCCACACCTTGGTCAGCTCACAGCAACTTTCCATACATTTTTTCACATGAACTGGCTCCAATGTCAGCACCTCATCTCCAGCCTCCAGAGCATTATGGTCCACATTATGGTCCCACGTCATCATTCGGGTCTGGTTGATGGGCACATTCACTGGTACCATCCACTTCATACAAGCCAAACAGTGTCTGAAACTGAGAAAAAACTCCGAGGGGAAAGCATCACCATCCTCCCCAAGCCAATAGCTCAGAGATTCCAGAGTGCTTCCCCACTCAGCAGTTACAAAGAGAGGGGTCCTCTCGTCCCAGTTGTTAGTATTGTCTACACTATAGGCTTGCATCATTGTCTTTAGGATTTGATGGAATTTCTCTATTTTCCCTTGAGATGGAGGGTGATAGATAGTTGAAAAGTTAGGCTTTACATCTAACCCCTTTAACACATTTCTAAATAATTTTGAGGTAAAGTTAGACCCTTGATCTGTTTGTACCTCCCGAGGAAAGCCAACACGAAAAAAGAACTTCATCAAAGCCCTTAAGACTACACGAGCTGTCATCTTATGTAGAGGGACTGCTTCCAGGTACCTGGTAGTGGAGGGACTGCTTCCAGGTACCTGGTAGTGGAGCAAATAATGGTGAGTAAATAATCATGTCCCATTCTGGTACTTGGGACTAGTCCAACTACATCTACTACCAGCTTGCTGAAGGGTCCACCTGGTGCTGAAATAGGTTGAAGGGGAACAGGTTTAAAACTTTGACTAGGTTTCCCTATAAATTGACTATTACTATACTCTTCGACAGTCTCCCACAGCTGAGGCCTGAAGAAAAGCCTGGAAACCTTGGCCATCATCATCTGGTGACAAAACCCTTGTTCTCCTTCCCTTGGTACAACAGAGGCAACTTCTTTGTAAGAGTTTAATCTCTGAAATGAAAGCACTTATTTAATTGTGAAACCTCTTCCTTAGCCACAGCTGAGGCTCTGATCAGCTTAAGAGTGGCATCATTCTCCTGTACAGAAATTAATTGCACCTTAGTAGGTGCAACCAATCTCACACTACAGTGTCTTGACATACTGTAAATCACAGGTTATGATGGCTGAATAACTTTAATATATAACTCTTTCCTCTGGCACACATTCTGCCCAAACAAAGCCAAACAAAGTTAAGAGAGAACCACCAGTTCTACCACCTTGAAGCCATCTTGGAAAAGTCAGAGAGAGGGAGGAGCTTAGCTAGGCTCCTCCCACTCAAAACAAACAAAAGAATTTCAACAAGCACAACAAACAAAAGTGTCAACAAGCACAATTCCCTAGCTACCACAATAATTGTTTTTCTCATACACCTTATTTACTTTTACAAAGAGAAATACAACTTTATAAACTACTTATTTAAATGTGTGTGTGTATGTATACAACAACCTATTATATTGAGAAAATCAGGTTGATTCAGCTTCTTTTTAAGTCTTAAGGGTGGCCTGAACTCAAGACCTCATTAAGCAAAATTGTGATCAATTCAATAACTTTAGGCATTCCTGAGTAATTGCCACCCAAATACATCAATACATGTTGGGTCCTATAGCCCCATAACAGTGTACCCCCCTATTCTAACTTCCCGGGGACCTTTCTGTCTCCACTGTAAATACTTCCTTAAATCTCATGTTGAGCTCCTCACATACGTTTTGGTAGTATATTGTGAGCTTCTCACCTTCTTTCCTCAGCCAGATTACCTGCTCATTGACTGTTGTCTTCCTCCTGATGTGGCTATACAACAGCTTCAGGTCAGACTTGACTTTCGATGCTGTCGTATTTGGACTGTCGCTGAGCCTCCCTCCATGTCTGTGCATACTCGTTTCTGGCTCTTCGACTTCGACTTGGCTTGTCTTCTGTACTTTTCTATTCTCTAGCGCACTTAGTTTTTGCCTCAATAAACCTTCGGGTAAACAAAGCGCTCGTTCTGGTTCTCCCATTATTTCTGTTGCCCTTGGGAACAAACCTCTCCTCTGCCTCCTTGCATTTTGTTGTCACATAGTCCATCATTTATTTTACTGTGTGTGTGTGTGTGTGTGTGTGTGTGTGTGTGTGTGTGTGTGTGGTGTGTGTGGTGTGTGTGTGTATGTGTGTGTGGTGTGTGTGTGGTGTGTGTGTGTGTGTATGTGGTGTGTGTGTGTGTGTGTGTGTGTGTGTGTGTGTGTGTGTGGTGTGTGTGTGTGTGTGGTGTGTGTGTGTGTACTCACCTAGTTGTACTCACCTAGTTGTGGTTGCAGGGGTCGAGTCATAGCTCCTTAACCCGCCTCTTCACTGGCCGCTACTGGGTCACTCTCCCTGCGTCATGAGCTTTATCATACCTCTGCTTAAAGCTATGTATTGAGCCTGCCTCGACTACATCGCTTCCTAAACTATTCCACTTCCCGACCACTCTGTGACTGAAGAAATACATCCTAACATCTCTGTGATTCATCTGAGTCTTCAGCTTCCAACTGTGTCCCCTTGTTGCTGTGTCCCATCTCTGGAACATTCTGTCTCTGTCTGTGTGTACTCACCTAATTGTACTCACCTAATTGTGGTTGCAGGGAAAGACTCAGCTCCTGGCCCCGCCTCTTCGCTGTCCGATACTGGGTCTCTGCTCTCCCTGCTCCATGAGCTTTATCATACCTCGTCTTAAAACTATGTATGGTTCCTGCCTCCACTATATCTTTCTCTAGACTATTCCACTTCCTGACTACTCTGTGGCTGAAGAAATGCTTCCTAACATCCCTGTGACTCATCTGAGTCTTCAGCTTCCAGTTGTGTCCCCTTGTTACTGTGTTCCCCCTCTGGAACATCCTGTCACTGTCTACCTTGTCGATTCCCCGCAGTATTTTGTATGTCGTTATCATGTCTCCTCTGACCCTTCTTTCCTCCAGTGTTGTTAGTCCTATTTCCCTCAACCTTTCTTCATAGGACAGACCCCTGAGTTGTGGAACTAACCTTGTCGCAAACCTTTGCACTTTCTATAGTTTCTTTACGTGCTTGACCAGGTGTGGGTTCCAGACTGGTGCTGCATATTCTAGTATGGGCCTGACGTACACGGTGTACAGTGTCTTGAACGATTCCTTGTTAAGGTAACGGAACGCTAATCTTAGGTTTGCCAGTCGCCCATATGCTGCCGCAGTTATCTGGTTGATGTGTGCCTCCGGAGACGTGCTTGGCGTTATACTCACCCCAAGGTCTTTCTCCTTTGCCGAGGTTTGTCTTTGTCCGCCTAGCCTGTACTCTGTCAGCGGTCTTCTTTGCCCTTCTCTGATCTTCATGACTTTGCATTTGGAGGGATTGAATTCGAGAAGCCAGTTGCTAGACCAGATGTCAAGCTTGTCCAGGTCTGTTTGAAGTCCTGCTTGGTCCTCTTCCGATGTGATTCCCCTCATTATTTTCACATCATCTGCGAACAGAGACACTTCTGAGTGTATCCCATACGTCATGTCATTTACATATACCAAGAATAACACTGTTCCTAGGACTGACCCCTGCCGTACGCCGCTCGTCACAGGTGCCCACTGTGATACCTCATCACGCACCATGACCCGTTGTTGCCTCCCTGTGAGGTATTCCCTGATCCATTCCAGCGCCCTTCCTGTTATACATGCTTGTTCTTCCAACTTCTTTACTAATCTCATGTGAGGAACTGTGTCGAAGGCTTTCCTGCAGTCCGGGAAAATGCAATCAACCCACCCTTCTCTCTCTTGCCTTACCTCTGTTACTTTATCATAGAACTCTAGGAGGTTTGTTACACAGGATTTGCCTTCCCGGAATCCGTGCTGTCTTGTGTGTGTGTGTGTGTGTGTGTGTGTGGTGTGTGTATTGTGGTGTGTGTACTCATCTATTTGTGGTTGCAGGGATCGATTCATAGCTCCTGGCCCCGCCTCTTCAATGACTGCTACTAGGTCCTCTCTCTCCCTGCTCCATGAGCTTTATCAAACCTCGTCTTAAAACTATGTATGGTTCCACTATTCCACTTCCTGACAACTCTATGACTGAAGAAATACTTCCTAACATCCCTTTGACTCATAGGAGTCTTCAACTTCCAATTGTGACCCCTTGTTTCTGTGTTCCCTCTCTGGAACATCTTGTCTCTGTCACCTTATCTATTCCTCGCAGTATTTTATATGTCGTTATCATGTCTCCCCTAACCCTCCTGTCCTCTAGTGTCGTCAGTCCCTTAACCTTTCTTTGTAGGACAATCCCCTTAGCTCTGGGACTAGTCTTGTTGCAAACACTTTCTCTAATTTCTTGACGTGCTTGAAGAGGTGTGGGTTCCAAACTGGTGCTGCATACTCCAGTATTGGCCTGACGTATATGGTATACAGAGTCTTGAACGATTCCTTTGTGAGGTTTACCAGCCGCCCGTATGCTGCAGCAGTTATCTGATTGATGTGTGCCTCAGATGTGCTCTTTATTATACTCACCCCAAGATCTTTTTCCTTGAGTGAGGTTTGCAGTCTTTGGCCAACTAGACTATACTCTGTCTACGGTCTTCTTTGCACTTCCCCGATCTTCATGACTTTACATTTGGCGGGGTTAAATTCAAGGAGCCAGTTACTGGACCAGGCTTGTAGCCTGTCCAGGTCTCTTTGTAGTCCTGCCTGATCCTCGACTGATTTAATTCTTCTCATCATTAACTTCACATCATCTGCAAACAGGGACACTTCTGAGTCTATCCCTTCCGTTATGTCATTCACATATACCAAAAACAGCACAGGTCCTAGGACTGACCCCTGTGGAACCCCACTCGTCACAGGTGCCCACTCTGACACGTCGTCATGTATCATTACTAGTTGTTGCCTCCCTGTCATATATTCTCTGGTTCATTGCAGTGCCTTTCCTGTTACATGTGCCTGATCCTCTAGCTTTTGCATTAACCTCTTGTGAGGAACTGTGTCGAAGGCCTTCTTACAGTCCAAGAAAATGCAGTCTATCCACCCCTCTCTCTCGTGTCTTACTTCTGTTACCTTGTCGTAAAACTCCAGTAGGTTTGTGACACAGGATTTTCCTTCCATGAAACCGTGCTGGTTGTCGTTTATAAGCTTGTGCCTTTCTAGGTGCTCCACCACTCTCCTCCAGATGATCTTCTCCATGACTTTGCATACTATACACGTCAGTGACACAGGTCTGTAGTGTGTGTGTGTGAGTGTGGCGTGTGTGTGTGTGTGTGTGTGTGTGTGTGTGTGTGCTTGTGTGAGTGTGTGTGTGGTGTGCGTGTGTGTGTGGTGTGCGTGTGTGTCTGTGTACTCACCTAGTTGTAGTTGCAGGGGTCGAGTCACAGCTCCTGGCCCCGCCTCTTCACTGGCCGCTACTCGGTCACTCTACCCGCTCCATGAGCTTTATCATACCTCTCCTTGAAGCTATGTATGTATCCTACCTCCACTACATCACTTCCCAGTCTATTCTGCTTCCTGACAACTCTGTGACTGAAGAAATACTTCCTAACATCCCTGTGGTTCATTTGAGTCTCCAGCTTCCAGCTGTGACCCCTTATTGCTGTGTCCCATTTCTGCAACATTCTGTCTCTGTCCACCTTGTCGATTCCTCTCAGTATTTTATATGTCGTTATCATATTCCCTCTATCTCTCCTGTCTTCCAGTGTCGTCAGGTCGATTTCCTTAACCTCTCCTCTAGGACATACCCTTAGCTCAGCGACTAGTCTTGTTGCAAACCTATCACTTTCTCTCAGTTCCACATGCTTGGCTAGGTGAGGGTTCCAAACTGCGCTGCATTACCCAGTATGGGCCTATGACACAGTGTACAGGGTCCTTGAATGACTCCTATTAAGATGTCGGAATGCTGTTCTTAGGTTTACCAGGCCCTGTATCTGCAGCATTATTTGGCTGATGTGCTGTCTCAGGAGATGTCACGTTGTTATACTCACCCCAAGATCCTTTCCTTAGTGAAATTTAGGCTCTGGCCCCTAAACTGTCTCGTCTGTAGTCTTCTTTGCCTTCCCACTTTTCATGACTTTGTACTTGATGGGGCTGAACTCTAGAGCCAGTTGCTGGACTAGGCCTGCAGCCTGTCTAGATCCCTCTGTAGTTCTGCCTGGTCCTCATCCAATTGAATTCTTCTCATCAACTTCGCATCATCTGCAAACAGGGACACATCGGAGTCTATTCCTTCCGTCATGTCGTTCACAAATACCAGAAACAGAACCAGTCCTAACACTGATTCCTGTGGCTCCCCGCTCGTTACAGGCGCCCTCTCTGACACTTCGCCAAGTACCATGAGTCGCTGTTGTCTTTCTGACAGGTATTCCCTGATCCATTGCAGTGCCTTCCCTGTTATCTCTGCCTGGTCTTCCAGCTTTTTGCACTAATCTCTTGTGTGGAACTGTCAAAAGATTTCTTTCAGTCCAAGAAAATTTAATCTACCCACCCCTCTCTCTCTCTTGTCTTACTGCTGTCACCCTGTCATAGAACTCCAGTAGGTTTGTGACACAGGATTTCCCTTCCTTGAAACCGTGCTTGCTGTCGTTGATAAGCTCATTCCTTTCTAGGTGTTCCACCACTCTTCTCCTGATAATCTTCTCCATGACCTTGCATACTATACATGTCAGTTACACTAGTCTGTAGTTTAGGGCTTCGTGTCTGTCTCCTTTTTTAAAAATTGGGACTACATTTGCGGTCTTCCATACTTCAGGCAGTCGCCCTGTTTCGATAGATGTGCTGAAGATAGTTGTTAGTGGTACACATAGCGCCTCTTGTCCCTCTCTCAGGACCCATGAAGAGATGTTATCCAGCCCCATCGCCTTTGAGATATCTAGCTCGCTTAGCAGCCTCTTCACTTCCTCCTCGGTTGTATGTATTGTGTCCAACACCTGATGGTGTACCCTACCTCTCGCTTTTCTGGAGGCCCTTCTATCTCCTCTGTGAACACTTCTTTGAATCTCATGTTGAGTTCCTCACATATTTCGCGGTTATTCCTTATGACATCCCCTCTTTCCTTCCTCAGCCTGATTACCTGGTCCTTGACTGTTGTTCTCCTCTTGATGTGGCTGTACAACAACTTTGGTCAGATTTGGCATTTGCTGCTATGTCATTTTCATATTGTCGTTGGGCCTCCCCTCTTACCTTTGCATATTCATTCCTGGCTCTAAGACTGCTCTCCTTATTCTCCTGGGTCCTTTGCCATCTATTCTTCTTCCATTTTTAGCACACTTGGTTTTGGCCTCCCTGCACCTTAGGGTGAACCACGGGCTCATCCTGGCTTTATCGTTATTCCTGTTTCCCTTGGGGACAAACCTCTCCTCCGCTTCCTTGTATATTGTTGTCATATATTCCATCATCTCGTTTACTGACTTCTCTGCCAGCTCTCTGTCCCACTGAACTCCGTTCAGTGAAGTTTATTACAATATTAGTTAAGAGAGCTAGGGGCAAACCCGATTACTCTGCCTGATATCTAAGGGATTCTGCTCTCATAACCTACACTGCAATACTGTAATAATATAATCGAAGTTATTGTCCGGGGTATAAAAATACACACATTAATTTGTAAATATATATATTTCCTTTCACTAGTAAAAATCTATATAAAATAATAGTACAATCTCTGTACATATAAAATGAAAGCATGGTCTTTGTACAGTAAGCGTAATAATTTGTACTCTCAACAATATCACATTGTTAACTCAACGACTATCCTGTCTTACCTATTACTCAGTGTCACACGACACCCATCACATTAAACTGTGTCATACGACACCCATCACAATAAACTGTGTCATACGACAC
Organism: Cherax destructor; assembly: GCA_009830355.1. Classification (NCBI taxonomy): domain Eukaryota; kingdom Metazoa; phylum Arthropoda; class Malacostraca; order Decapoda; family Parastacidae; genus Cherax; species Cherax destructor. Next base: position 38,500 of record WNWK01017779.1, read on the forward strand.
CCATCACAATAAACTGTCATACGACACCCATCACAATAAACTTTGTGTCATACGACACCCATCACAATAAACTGTCATACGACACCCATCACACTAAACTGTGTCATACGACACCCATTACAATAAACTCATAGACACTCATCACAATAACTCAGTGACAACCCACGTAGTCATGACCCTACCGACAACGTGTCATATGACACTACCATTCTTATCGTCATGACACGCCTACTTCTCAGTGTCTGCATAGACACCCTTGCCTCTGTGTTACGACACCTTCTCACAGTGTCACACGACACTTTTCTCTATGTCACATGACACGCCCTCCGTGTTACACGACACTCATTCTCTATCGTGTCACACAACACCCTTCTCTATCGTGTCACACGACACCCTTTTCTCTTTGTCATAACACGCCTTCTCATAAGACACACTTTTCTTTGTGTCATGAACGCCTTCTGTGTCAATTACCCTTTGAACAGTGTTACACGACCAAGTGACTGTCACACCAGTCCTCCGTGTACACTTGTCGTGCTGCCACCAAAGCCGGCAGAAACTTAGTCTGGCAAGCTGGGATACAAGCAAGACAATCACTGATGCCATCCACAGCTCAGTGAAGTAGCCAAGTTCCTCAGTCAAGTCGTGGACCATACTAATACTCTTGCCAGGTTCTCCGCCTGACATTAACTGTGGTGACGTCACACCGGGCACTGCTGCCCAGTAATACTGGACGTGCAGTACCAAGTGGCCCGTCAACCACTCAACTCAATTATCTTGTTCAGGGCTTGCAACAAAGTTCTTCATGCCTGCGTAGTCCCCTGGCTTGTAGTTTGACTTCATTCGTCTGGCCCTTCCTGCTTCCCCTCCACTTGTAACTCGACTGTGTAGTCGAAGCTTAGAGACCACATAATCACTGGCCCCAAGGGGTCTTTCACGTGTGATGTCCTCAATATCTGCACTACTCAGGGTGAATATTAGGTCCAGTCTCGCTGGTTCATCCTCTCCTATCTCTCTGGTAGTGTCCCTTACGTGTTGGTACATGACGTTTTCCAGTACCACCTCATTCCTCTTAGCCCTCCACGTATCTTAGCCCCCATGTGGCTCCAAGTTCTCTCAATCGATTTCCTTGTGGTTGAAGTCACCTATGATCAGTAGCTTCGCCCTGCTCGCATCAGCCCTTCTGGCGGCCACTTTGGCCAGTGTGTCATCCATCGCTCTATTACTCTCATCATACTCTTGCCTTGGCCTCCTGCTGTTTTGTGGTATGTTATACATCACTGCAAATACCACCTTGGGACCTCTGGACTGAAGCGTTCCTATTATGTAATCTCTTGCTTCTCCTCTGTCTTCTCTCTCCAGCTCATCAAAATCCCATTGGTTTTTGATCAGCAGTGCCACTCCTCCACCCCTCTGTTCCCTCTGTATTTCCTCAGGATCTGATATCCCATTGGAAAGATGGCATCTGTTATCACCCTGTGAGCTTGGTTTCAGTGAGGGCTATGATGTCCAGTGATGCCTCTTTGACTCTTTCGTGCCACTCCTCCCACTGCATACTCCAATATGGGCCTAACGTACACAGTGTACAGGGTCCTGAACGATTCCTTATTAAGATGTCGGATTGTTGTTCTTAGGTTTGCTAGGTGCCCGTATGCTGCAGCAGTTATTTGGTTGATGTGCGCCTGAGGAGATGGGCCTGGTGTTATACTCATCCCAAGATCTTTTTTCCTTGAGTGAGGTTTGTAGTCTGTGTTTGTACTCACCTATTTGTGCTCACCTATTTGTAATTGCAGGGGTCGATTCATAGCTCCTGGCCCCGCCAGGTCACTGATTGCTACTAGGTCCTCTCTCTCCCTGCTCCATGAGCTTTATCAAGCCTCGTCTTAAAACTATGTATAGTTTCTGCCTCCACTACGCCGCTTTCTAGGCTATTCCACTTCCTGACAACTCTATGACTGAAGAAATACTTCCTAACATCCCTTTGACTCATAGGAGTCTTCAACTTCCAATTGTGACCCCTTGTTTCTGTGTCCCCTCTCTGGAACATCTTGTCTCTGTCCACCTTATCTATTCCTCGCAGTATTTTACATGTCGTTATCATGTCTTCCCTAACCCTCCTGTCCTCTAGTATCGTCAGGCCGATTTCCCTTAACCTTTCTTCGTAGGACAATCCCCTTAGCTCTGGGACTAGTCTTGTTGCAAACCTCTGCACTTTCTCTAATTTCTTGACGTGCTTGACCAGGTGTGGGTTCCAAACTGGTGCTGCATACTCCAGTATGGGCCTGACGTATATGGTGTAAAGAGTCTTGAATGATTCCTTAGTGAGGTATTGGAATCCTATTCTTAGGTTTGCCAGCCGCCCGTATGCTGCAGCAGTTATCTGATTGATGTGTGCCTCAGGAGATGTGCTCGGTATTATACTCACCCCAAGATCTTTTTCCTTGAGGTTTGCAGTCTTTGGCCACCTAGACTATACTCTGTCTGCGGTCTTCTTTGCCCTTCCCCGATTTTCATGACTTTACATTTGGCAGGGTTAAATTCTAGGAGCCAGTTACTGGACCAGGCTTGTAGCCTGTCCAGGTCTCTTTGTAGTCCTGCCTGATCCTCGACTGATTTAATTCTTCTCATTAACTTCACATCATCTGCAAACAGGGACACTTCTGAGTCTATCCCTTCTGTTATGTCATTCACATATACCAAAAACAGTACAGGTCCTAGGACTGACCCTTGTGGACCCCCACTCGTCACAGGTGCCCACTCTAACACCTCGTCACGTACCATGACTCGTTGTTACCTCCCTCTCAGATATTCTCTGATCCATTGCAGTGCCTTTCCTGACGTGCCTGACCTCTAGCTTTGCATTAACTCTTTGGGGGAACTGTGTCGAACGCCCCTTTCAGTCCAAAAAATGCAGTCTTTCCCCCCCCCTCTCGTGTTTACTTCTGTTACCTTGTCATAAAAATCCAGTAGGGTTTGCACAGGATTTTCCCTTTCCCGAAACCGGGGCTGGTTGTCGTTTATAAACTTGTGTCTTTCTAGGTGCTCCACCACTCTCCTGATGATCTTCTCCATGACTTTGATCTATACATCGTCCCG
>WNWK01017780.1:0-41592 GCA_009830355.1 Cherax destructor
TTTTGTTAACTGTATCAATAGGCTGTAGTGGTGTTTCGTTCGGTTTAGTTAGGACAATATCCCTAGTTTTTTTCAGTTTGTGGGTGCCCAGAATCGGGAGTGTTTTCCAGGTCTTTTTTATATCTCCTCTTGCTTCAGTGAATCTGTTAGAATAGTACAATTGTTTGGCTTTTTTATTAGTTTGGTGAGAACTGATGCATAGTGTTTAATAATATCTTTGCGTATTAAGCCCTGTCTATATTGCTTTTCATATTGATGTTTTTATCAATGGATCTTAGTATGCTGTTAGTTAGCCATGGGCAACTTCGCCGTTTATTTGTAATCTGTTTCGTTTTTATAGGACAATGTTTGTTATATAGTCTAAGTAATTTATTAAGACATATGTCTGTCCAATCATCGATACTCTTGGCGTTGGAGAATTCTATAGCCCAGTCAACCGTCTCGCTCTGCTGTGAAGTTACTTACCGGAGGCCTTGTCATGGAGTCTAAATGAAACTTTATTGTATTCCAGTGGTGGTTTACTAATGTTTGTTAAAAGGAAGGTGGGGTAGTGGTCTGTAGTGCTGTCTGTGATTATCCCTGATATAAGGGGGCTAGGATTTTGGTCCAAATATGGTCGATTATGGTTGCACTCTTTTCAGTCAGCCTAGTTGGTTTAGTTATTGTTGGTATGAGAAGTGTGTTGTTCATATTGTTGATGAAATCAGTTACTGGCTGGTCATCTGGTAGGCCAAGGTTGATGTTGTAGTCTCCAGCTAAGATAAGGTGGTGCTTGTTCATTTGGTGGTTTGTTATTAGTGTCTTTAGTTTATCGCTAAAATTTGGGATGTTTGTATGAGGCATCCGATAAATGGCCCCGATGTTATCGGAGTCTTAAGGTTTTTAAAAGTAAAATTAGTAAAATATATTCTACATATTCATCACTATAGCGGTGGTGTCACATCAGGATTTTTTCATTAGAGTAATAGATTGCAATACCTCCCCCAACTTGGTATGGTGTGCAGTTGTGGATTGCTGTGTATCCTGGTGGTAGTAGATATCTATTGTATCCTGCTTAAGCCAGGTTTCAGTGAGAATAATACATGAGAAGGTTGTCTTTAGAAAACCCAAGGAGTGCCAGGAGGTCATAAGTATTTGCTTAAGGATCTGATGTAGTAGTTAAGAACTGTTATACTTTTAGTGTTGGCTTGTGATGCTGTGTAATAGAGGCAGTTACTTATCAATAAATTTTGATTGGGAAGATTTGTTGCCCAAGGCAGGGCGATGACGGAAAAGGAACTAAAGTTCCTTTGTAAATAGAGATAGAAACTTGACCTGGAGTTTACCTGGAGAGAGTTACAGTGGTCAACGCCCTGCGTCTCGGTCTGTGACCAGGCCTCATGTTGGATCAGACCCTGATCAACCAGGCTGTTACTGCTGGCCGCATGCAGTCCAACGTCCAACGTACGAACCACACCACGAATTAAAACTAAAGGAATCTTATAGGAATCAAGAGACACGGGAAGAACTAAGAGCAATAAATGAAAATGAAAGAAACCCTAAGTATTTCTTTTCACGACGCCAAATGACTTCGAAAAGGCAATAAATGACATGCCCATGCACTCCGCTCCAGGCCCAGACTCATGGAACTCCGTGTTCATCAAGAACTGCAAGAAGCCCCTATCACATGCTTTTAACATCCTATGGAGAGGGAGCATGGACACTGGGATCGTCCCGCAGCTACTAAAAACAACAGACATAGCCCCGCTACACAAAGGGGGCAGTAAAGCAATAGCAAAGAACTACAGACCAATTGCGCTAACGTCCCATATCATAAAAATCTTTGAAAGGGTTCTAAGAAGCAAGATCGCCACCCATCTTGATACCCATCAATTGCACAACCCAGGACAGCATGGGTTTAGAGCAGGCCGCTCCTGTCTGTCCCAACTACTGGACCACTACGACAAGGTCCTGGATGCTCTAGAAGATAAACAGAATGCAGATGTTATATACACAGATTTTGCAAAGGCCTTTGACAAGTGTGACCATGGTGTAATAGCACACAAAATGTGTGATAAAGGAATAACAGGAAAAGTTGGTAGATGGATCTATAATTTCCTAACACGTAGAACACAAAGAGTAGTAGTCAACAGAGTAAAGTCTGAGGCAGCTACTGTGAAAAGCTCTGTTCCACAAGGCACAGTACTTGTTCCCATCCTATTCCTCATCCTCATATCAGACATTGACAGGGATATAAGCCACAGTGCTGTGTCTTCCTTTGCAGATGACACCCGAATCTGTATGACAGTGTCCACCGTTGAAGACACTGCAAGACTCCAAGCAGACATAAACCAAATCTTTAAATGGGCTGCAGAAAACAATATGAAGTTCAATGATGAGAAATTTCAATTACTCAGATACGGAAAACGTGAAGAAATTAAAATCTCATCGGAGTACAAAACTAATTCCAACCACACAATAGTGCAAAAAACTAATGTCAAAGACCTGGGAGTGATCATGTCAGAGGATCTCACCTTCAAGGACCATAACAATGTAGCAATTGCATCTGCTCGAAAAATGACAGGATGGATAATGAGAACCTTCAAAACCAGGGATGCCAAGCCCATGTTGACACTTTACTGATCGCTTGCTCTATCTAGGCTGGAATATTGCTGCACACTAACTGCACCTTTCAAGGCGGGTGAAATTGCTGACCTTGAAAATGTACAGAGAACCTTCACCGCACGCATAAGTGCGATAAACCACCTCAACTACTGGGAACGCTTGAAGTTCCTAAACCTGTACTCTCTAGAACGCAGGCGGGAGAGATACATTAGTATATACATATGGAAAATTCTCGAGGGCTTAGTACCAAACTTGCACACAAAAATCACTCTGTACGAAAGCAAAAGACTCGGCATGCGATGTAACATCCCCCCAATGAAGAGCAGGGGTGCCACTAGCACGTTGAGGGACAACACAATAAGTGTGAGGGGCCCAAGATTGTTCAACTGCCTCCCAGCATACATCAGGGGGATTACCAACAAGCCCCTGGCTGCCTTCAAGCAGGCACTGGACAGGCACCTCAAGTCGGTACCTGATCAGCCGGGCTGTGGTTCACGTTGGACTGCGTGCGGCCAGCAGTACAGCCTGGTTGATCAGGCTCTGGTCCAACAGGAGGCCTGGTCACAGACCGGGCCGCGGGGGCGTTGACCCCTGGAATTCTCTCCAGGTAGACTCCAGGTAGACAGCCTGGCTGGTCAGGTACCGACTTTGGTGCCTGTCCAGTGCCTGCTTGAAGACAGCCAGGGGTCTATTGGTAATATCCCTTATGTATGCTGGGAGGCAGTTAAACAGTCTTGGGCCCCTGACACTTATTATGTTGTCTCTCAACGTGCTAGTGGCACCCCAGCTTTTCATTGGGGGATGTTACATCGTCTGCCGAGTCTTTTGCTTGAGGAGGACTCTCGTATGCAAGTTTGGTATTATCCCTCTAGAATTTTCCAAGTGTATATAATAATGTATCTCTCCGTCTGCATTCCAGGAGTACAGGTTTAGGAACTTCAAGCATTCCCAGTAATTGAGGTGGTTTTTGCAGTTATGCGTGCCGTGAAGGTTCTGTACATTTTCTAGGTCAGCAATTTCACCTGCCTTGAAGGTGCAGTTAGTGTGCAGCAATATTACAGCCTAGATAGAACAAGCGACCTGAAAGTGTCAACATGGGCTTGGCATCCTGGTTTGAAGGTTCTCATTATCCATCCTGTCATTTTTGTACCAGATGCGATTGCTACAGTGTTATGATCCTTGAAGGTGAGATCCTCTGTCATGATCACTCCCACTGTCATGATCACTCCCAGGTCTTTGACATTAGTTTTTCGCTCTATTGTGTGGTTGGAATTTGTTTTATACTCCGATGAGATTTTAATTTCCTCACGTTTTCCATATCGAAGTAATTGAAATTTCTCATCATTGAACTTCATATTGTTTTCTGCAGCCCATTTAAAGATTTGGTTGATGTCTGCTTGGACTCTTGCAGTGTCTTTAATGGTGGACACTGTCATACAGATTCGGGTGTCAAATGCAAAGGAAGACACGGCACTGTGGCTAATATTTAAAATTTTGGCAGTACGAGGGCATCCTAAAATGATCCTCATTGCTTCGTTCTGCCCATTCAAACCCATGCACAGAAGCCCTCCAAACTTTCCTCAGCACTGGTGAACATCCCTCCAGATGGATCGAAAAAACTGGAACCGACCTCCGCATGAATCAGATACATGATCTGTGGCAAGTAAGGCAACAGCGGCATTTCTCCGCTCCATGGAATATTACCCCATTCCAAACTACCATCCCTCCATTTCCCCCCAAACTACTTCTTAAATCACAACCAAAGCTTCGCCTTGAAGCCAAACATGATGCCTTAAACTGTATTGATAATTTAGCCAAACAGCACACTCTCTCACAAATTATTTACGTTGATGGTTCTGTTCACCAATCCACTGGTGCAGCTGGTAGTGCTGCTGTTGTCATACAGAGTGATGGCTCTCTTAAAGAAATTGGAGCACGCATCAATAACTGGGCCTCTACCCTTCAGACAGAACTGTTTGCCATACTCCTTGCACTCAAATGCGTCCATGTATCTAAGGTTAACTCTCTAATTGTAACTGATTCTCTGTCATCCATAAATGCTCTCAACTCATCAAGTATAACTTGTAGCATGCTCGTGTCAGCAGCCAGGCACAGGTATGGTAGGATTCTGGATAGTAGAGTCAGAGTGCACATGCTGTGGATTCCATCTCACATTGGTCTTCAGATGCATGATAGAACTGATAAATTGGCTGGCTAAGTTTTATGCTTTCAAAGAGGGGATAGATTACAATCTTGGCTTGTCAGTTAGCAGTTTGAGAACAATAATACGAAAAGAACTTCAACTGAATTTTATTGACTTAAGACTCAGGGAGTTTGACACCAGTCAGTCCATCTATCATCATTCTATCATGCAGGAGGAGCCACATGTCTATGGTGCATCCAACAAAATAAGCAGACTCTTGGATGTCACTACCGCCCGCCTCCGGCTGGGTTACAAGTATCTTTGGCAGGTTAAATCACCACCACCAGATGTAGACCAAACAAGATGTAAACTTTGCCAGTTGGATTATTGTCACACCCTGCGTCATTATGTACTGGAGTGCGATAAAATTAATGAATTCAGAGACTACTCATTCAGAAATGTTCAAGATATGTCAAAGTATTTTATCCACAGTGGTATATTACAGACCATTCTGGAAAAATACCCTGACTTTGCTCCCTGTAAATAAAGCATTGACACGTGTGTGTGTGTGTGTGTGTGTGTATGTACATGTGTGTATGTGTATGTGTGTATGTATATACATGTATGCGTGTGTATGTGTATATGTATATGTGTGTGTGTGTGACCCAACAATTAAAATTTGCACCAATAACTCATTACAGTTGTGGCTGGGTGTAGACTAATAGATTGCTCATTGCTTTATAATTTGTTCATGAGTGCAACCATGTACAGACGTAAGTAAATTTACTTACATGATTCATTACCTTGTAACTAGTGAATTAATTACCATTGTACCTTGTTCAGCTATCAAAACTTTGGGGCCCAGATTCTCGACCCTATATATACCTCTGTAATCTGCAAATACCTTTGTAACTTGTCATGATTGTGACCATCTGAGTTCATTACCTTTGTAACTTGCTCAGCTATCAAACTTTGAGGTCCAGTCCCTGGACCCATTATGTACCTCTGTAATCTTTTGACTACCGCCCACAGGATGGGTATGGGGTGCATAATAAAGATATCAAACTAACTAACTAAAACTAACTGTGGCTTATATCCCTGTCTATGTCCGATATGAGGATGAGGAACAGAATGGGAGCGAGTACTGTGCCTTGTGGAACAGAGCTTTTCACCGTTGCCGCCTCAGACTTTACTCTGTTGACTACTACTCTTTGTGTTCTACTTGTTAGGAAATTATAGATCCATCTACCAACTTTTCCTGTTATTCCTTTATCACGCATTTTGTGTGCTATCACACCATGGTCACACTTGTCAAAGGCTTTTGCAAAGTCTGTGTATATAACATCTGCATTCTGTTTGTCTTCTAGACCATCCAGGACCTTGTCGTAGTGGTCCAGTAGTTGGGACAGACAGGAGCGACCTGCTCTAAACCCATGCTGCCCTGGGTTGTGTAATTGATGGGTATCTAGATGAGTGGCGATCTTGCTTCTTAGAACCCTTTCTAAGATTTTTATATTATGGGACGTTAGCCTTGGTCTGTAGTTCTTTGCTATTGCTTTACTTTCCTCTTTGTCTGTTGTTTTTAGTAACTACGGGACGACCCCAGTGTCCATGCTCCCTCTCCATATGAGTATATTTTTTCTTGCAGTTCTTGATGAACATGGAGTTCCATGAGTCTGGGCCTGGAGCGGAGTGCATGGACATGTCATTTATCGCCTTTTCGAAGTCATGTGGCGTCAGGGTAATGTCAGATAGGCTTACGTCTAACCAGATGACAGCAAGGAAATGAGTGAGTTACTAAAGTCCCAGTATGACTCAGTTTTTATCGAGCCGCTAACCAGACTGAAAGTCTGGTTAGCGGCTCGCTAAAAACTAAGTCATATTGGGACTTTAGAAACTCACTCATTTCCTTGCTGTCATCTGTGTAGGACCCATCCCGTTTTAGAAGGGGCCCAATACTGGATGTTGTTCTCGACTTTGATTTGGCATAAGAAAAGAAATACTTTGGGTTTCTTTCAATTTCATTTATGGCTTTTAGTTCTTCCCGTGTTTCTTGATTCCTGTAAGATTCCTTTAGTTTTACTTCGATGTTTGCTATTTCTCTGACCAGTGCCTCCCTACTTATTTCAGGTATATTGGCCTCTTGTAGCCATTCTGATATTCTTTGCCTTCGCCTGTATAGGGAGCGCCTCTCTTTTTCTAGTTTACATCTTCCAAACCCAATATTATTTTACCTAAGAAGATCTCAATTTGATATGTTCATCCTCCTTAACACTTGTTGCAATTTCATATCATCATATTGTCATTTAAAATCTTATAGTATCATCATTTTCTTAATTTGAAATAAAATATATATCTAGATGAAACTCTAAAAACTATTTCTAGTATTGTTAATATACTAGTATAGCATCAACATACTGTAATTTGAAATAAATTCTACAACTAGATTAAACTCAACCAATTTCTCTTGTTTTGTCTTTTAATAGTATGTATAACCATTTAATAATTTAAATAATACAGAACTAGAATAAACTCAATCAATTTTTTTAGCATTAAGTACTTAGTGAATAAGTCTCTAGAATAAACTGCCCCTAATGCCATGGCATGCCAGTGGCTCTCCTTGCATTACAGTTTTATAATTGTTTTATAATTGTAACTACCAATAACATTGTACACTTGTAACATGCATTGAAATAAAAATTATTATTATTATTATTATTATTATTATTATTCTCCTCCTTTTCCTTAAGGAAATTTGCCTTGAGCAAACCTCAAGTGCCACAGAGTTAATTTGTTTTAGACATAGGTTAGGATCCGTGATGCTTAGGCTATCTTCCCAGTTTATATCATTTAGGACTTGGTTTACTTGGTCCTACCTTATGTTTTTGTTATTGAAGTTGAATTTGGAGAAGGCTCCCTCGCGACTGATCACATTTTGTTGATCTGGGGCTCCCCGCATGCATGTCTGGACCTCTATTATGTTGTGATCTGAGTATATTGTTTTTGATATGATGACATTTCGTATCAGATTATCATTGTTAGTGAAGATGAGGTCCAGCGTATTCTCTAATCTTGTAGGCTCTATTATTTGCTGGTTTAAGGTGAATTTGGTGCAGAGATTTAAAAGTTCATGCATGTGTGAATTTTCATCTGAGCTGCCTCCTGGTGTTATCTCTGCTACCACATTGTTTGCAATATTCCTCCATTTTAGGTGCCTTAGGTTGAAATCCCCCAGGAGCAAGATATTGAGGGCAGGAGCTGGAAGGTTTTCCAGACAGTGGTCAATTTTCAGAAGCTGTTCCTGGAATTGTTGGGACGTCGCATCTGGAGGCTTGTATACAACCACGATGACCAGGTTTTGATTCTCGATCTTTACTGCTAAAACTTCAACTACATCATTTGAGGAATTTAGTAGTTCTGAGCATATAAGTGACTCTGTGATATACAGGCCAACCATTCCTTCCTTTTGCCTGTTCACTCTGTCACATCCGTATAGGTTGTAGCCAGGGATCCATATTTCATTGTCCAAGTGATCCTTTATGTGGGTCTCTGTGAAAGCTGAAAACATAGCATTTGACTCTGTAAGCAGTCCATGGACGTAAGGTATTTTGTTGTTCGTCGCTGGCTTTAGACCCTGTATATTTGCAAAGATGAATGTCGTTGGATTGGTGGTATTGTTGGTTTGGGGGGGGAAGTCTTTTTTTCCTGGCACTATTATCTGTTGTGTTGGAGTGGAGGCCATTGACTGTGATTCCACTCCAGAAATGATGGCAGTTGGTGTACGATTTCTGTCATTTCCTGCCAGTTTTTTTTCCCTTCCTTCCGCTTAAAAATCTCTCTTCTCTCTTCTTCTCCTCAGTCTCTCTCTCTCTCGTCTGATCGTCTCTTTCTCTTGTCCTCTCTTGGGTGGCTGTAGGTTTTGCCATGGCTATGTTTAGCAGTCTTGTCCTTGGTGGATGCTGGCAATAAATTTCAGTTTTCTGAATGATATGGACATTCAGGGAAAGTTCAGGAAGGAGGTTGCATTTTCCTGTTGTCATATGGGCACGGCATTTTCTGGGGTGGTCATAATTGCATGTCCCATCTGTTTTCCCAGATATTCCATGCCTGCAGATGCCAAGTGCATAATATTTACATAGGCCTGGTTTCCGTTTGCCTTGGATTTTTGTGACTGTGTTCCCCATTGTATTCCCTATTGGTGTGTGTATTCCTGTCTCGTTTTTATCTTTGGCACTAGTGCTAACAATGGAGCCTTCATCAGTTGTTTCTGGTAATTTATCTTCAATATTTCCTGGGGCATTCCCCTGTTTACTATCTACCGTGGTATTGCTAGTTTGTAACATTGGTTTTTGTGTGTCCTTGTCTACACCTGTTTCCCCAGTAGAGCTCTTGTCTCCCTTCAGGTCACCATCATTTATTTTTCCGTTCTTATGGTTATTGTCTACCAGGGCAACATCTGTACCAGGGGCGATAGCACCATCTGGCCCAGATTTTTTACTTTCCCAACTGTTATAGAATGCTGTCATGTTTTTTATGAAGGCTGATTTGATGTCATTTTTTAATATCAATGTGATTTTATTCCACAGTTCGGTTTCATTTGGGCACACCCAAAAACACTTCCCTGGTTTAATATCTCATGTAGTTGATTTCTGAGAGCTTGCACAAGGAGCGTGGCGCCATTTACCACAGAAGTTACATGTAATCCATGCAGTAGAACGTTTGTTTGTTTCGTTACATACTACACAGGTTTTCATGGTTGATTTTGTTGGTTGTTTTACTATATATTCTACTAATAACTTCCCTGAAATGGTGATCCATCTATTTGTATCATATCTATTTTATTGGCATGTGTAAGTGGTCAATTTTCAAAAGCTGCTCCTGGAATTTCTGGGAAGTTGCGTCTGGAGGCATGTATACCACCACAATGACAAGGTTTTGGTTTTCAGTCTTTACCACCAAAACTTCAACTACATGTTCAGAACTACTAAATGCCTCAAATGATGTAGTAGAAGTATTAGCAATAAAGATCGAGAATCAAAACCTGGTCATCGTGGTTGTATACAAGCCTCCGGATGCAACATCTCAACAATTCCAGGAACAACTTCTGAAAATTGACCACTGTCTGGAAAACCTTCCAGCTCCTGCCCCCAACATCTTGCTCCTGGGGGATTTCAACCTCAGGCACCTAAAATGGAGGAATATTGCAAACAATGTTGTAGCAGAGATAACACCAGGAGGCAGCTCAGATGAAAACTCGCACACACATGAACTTTTAAATCTCTGCACCAAATTCACCTTAAACCAGCAAATAGTAGAGCCCACAAGATTAGAGAATACGCTGGACCTCATCTTCACCAACAATGATGATCTGATACGAAATATCATCATATCAAAAACAATATACTCAGATCACAACATAATAGAGGTCCAGACATGCATGCGGGAAGCCCCAGATCAACAAAATGTGATCAGTCGCGAGGGAGCTTTCTCCAAATTCAACTTCAATAATAAAAACATAAGGTGGGACCAAGTAAACCAAGTCCTAAATGATATAAACTGGGAAGATAGCCTAAGCATCACGGATCCTAACCTATGTCTAGAACAAATTAACTCTGTGGCCCTTGAGGTTTCCTCAAGGCAAATTCCCTTAAGGAAAAGGAGGAGAAGATGTAAACTAGAAAGAGAGAGGCGCTCCCTATACAGGCGAAGGCAAAAAATAATGGAGCGGCTACAAGAGGCCAATATATGTAAAATACGAATGGAGGTAGGTGGTCCTCACCTTAGTATAAACACACCACCATAGAGGAGGTAGGTGGTCCTCACCTTAGTATAAACACTCCACCATAGAGGAGGTAGGTGGTTCTCACCTTAGTATAAACACTCCACCATAGAGGAGGTAGGTGGTCCTCACCTTAGTATAAACACACGACCATAGAGGAGGTAAGTGGTCCTCCCTTAGTATAAACACTCCACCATATGAGGAGGTAGGTGGTCCTCACTAGTATAAACACACACCATAGAGGAGGTAGGTGGTCCTCACCTTAGTATAAACACTCCACCATAGAGGAGGTAGGTGGTCCTCACCTTAGTATAAACACACCACCATAGAGGAGGTAGGTGGTCCTCACCTTAGTATAAACACACCACCATAGAGGAGGTAGGTGGTCCTCCCATTAAACCTCACCTAAGGTAGGTGGTCCTCACCTTAGTATAAACACAACCATAGAGGAGGTAGGTGGTCCTACCTGTAAAAATCACCTAGGGGTATTCCACCTTAGTATAAACACACCACCATGAGGAGGTAGGTGGTCCTCACCTTAGTATAAACACCACCATAGAGGAGGTAGGTGGTCATCACCTTAGTATAAACACCCACCATAGAGGAGGTAGGTGGTCCTCACCTTAGTATAAACACACCACCATAAGGAGTAGGTGGTCCTCACCTTAGTATAAACACCCACCATAGAGGAGGTAGGTGGTCCTCACCTTAGTATAAACACTCCACCATAGAGGAGGTAGGTGGTCCTCACCTTAGTATAAACACTCACCATAGAGGAGGTAGGTGGTCTCACCTTAGTATAAACACCCACCATAGAGGAGGTAGGTGGTCCTCCCTTCGTATAAACACACCACCATGAGGAGGTAGGTGGTCCTCACCTTAGTATAAACACACCACCATAGAGGAGGTAGGTGGTCCTCACCTTAGTATAAACACACCACCATAGAGGAGGTAGGTGGTCCTCACCTTAGTATAAACACCCACCATGAGGAGGTAGGTGGTCCTCACCTTAGTATAAACACCCACCATAGAGAGGTAGGTGGTCCTCACCTTAGTATAAACACACCACCATGAGGAGGTAGGTGGTCCTCACCTTAGTATAAACACCCACCATAGAGGAGGTAGGTGGTCCTCACCTTAGTATAAACACACCACCATAGAGGAGGTAGGTGGTCCTCACCTTAGTTATAAACACCACCATAGAGGAGGTAGGTGGTCTCACCTTATATAAACACACCACCATAGTAGTGAGCCCTGTATAATAGGTAGGTCCTCACCTTAGTATAAACACACCACCATAGAGGAGAGTGTGGTCCTCACCTTAGTATAAACACTCCACCATAGAGTAGGTAAGATCTTACCTTAGTATAACAACATCACACAAGAGGAGGTAGGTGAGTCCTCACCTTAGTCATAAACACACCACCATGAAGTAGGTCGGTCCTCACCTTAGTATAAACACACGACCATAGAGGAGTAGGTGGTCCTCACTTAGTATAAACACACCACCATAGAGGAGGTGGTGGTCCTCACTATTTCAAACACACCACCATAGAGGAGGTAGGTGGTCCTCACCTTAGTATAAACACACCACCATAGAGGAGGTAGGTGGTCCTCACCTTAGTATAAACACTCATTCCATGAGAGGTAGGTGGTCCTCACCTTAGTATAAACACATCACCATATGAGAGGGTATGTATTTCACCTTATATAAACATCACTTGAGGAGGTAGTGTCCTCGACCTTTGTATAAACACTCACCATAGTAGATAGTGTCCTACCTTATATACACCACCATGGATATGTCCTCCCTTCAGTATAAACACTGCATTAAGATATGGTCCACACTATATAAACACCACCAGAGGTAGTGTTAGTGGCCTACACCTTGTATAAACACCCACCATAAGAGGAACTTGTCCATCACCTTGAGAATATGACAACAACCTGAGAGTAGGTGGTCCATCACCTTAGTATAAACACTCCACATGGTGAGGTAGGTGTCTCCACCTTTAGTATGAGCCATCACACCATAGAGTGAGGTTGGGGCCTACCTTAGGTATATTACACATCTCCAATAAAGGTACATGTCTTCTCACACCTTAGTATAAACACCACCATAGAGGAGGTAGTGGTCCTCAACTTAGTATAAACACACCACCATAGAGGAGGTAGGTGGTCCTCACCTTAGTATAAACACTCCACCATAGAGGAGGTAGGTGGTCCTCACCTTAGTATAAACACACCACCATAGAGGAGGTAGGTGGTCCTCACCTTAGTATAAACACACCACCATAGAGGAGGTAGGTGGTCCTCACCTTAGTATAAACACTCACCACCATAGAGGTAGGTGGTCCTCACCTTAGTATAAACACTCACCATAGAGGAGGTAGGTGGTCCTCACCTTAGTATAAACACCACCATATGGAGGTAGGTGGTCCTCACCTTAGTATAAACACTCCACCATAGAGGAGGTAGGTGGTCCTCACCTTAGTATAAACACTCCACCATAGAGGAGGTAGGTGGTCCTCACCTTAGTATAAACACACCACCATAGAGGAGGTAGGTGGTCCTCACCTTAGTATAAACACACCACCATAGAGGAGGTAGGTGGTCCCACCTTAGTATAAACACTCCACCATAGAGGAGGTAGGTGGTCCTCACCTTAGTATAAACACCACCAGGAGGTAGGTGGTCCTCACCTTAGTATAAACACACCACCATAGAGGAGGTAGGTGGTCCTCACCTTAGTATAAACACACCACCATGAGGAGGTAGGGTCTACCTAGATAACATCACCATAGAGGAGTAGGTGGTCCTCACCTTAGTATAAACACACCACCATAGAGGAGGTAGGTGGTCCTCCCTTAGTATAAACACACCACCATAGAGGAGGTAGGTGGTCCTCACCTAGTATAAACACACCACCATAGAGAGGTAGGTGGTCCTCCTTAGTATAAACACCACCATAGAGGAGGTAGGTGGTCCTCCCTTAGTATAAACACACCACCATAGAGGAGGTAGGTGGTCCTCACCTTAGTATAAACACACCACCATAGAGGAGGTAGGTGGTCCTCACCTTAGTATAAACACCACCATAGAGGAGGTAGGTGGTCCTCACCTTAGTATAAACACCCACCATGGGGGTAGGTGGTCCTCACCTTAGTATAAACACAATAGAGGAGGTAGGTGGTCCTCACCTTAGTATAAACACCCACCATAGAGGAGGTAGGTGGTCCTCTCCTTAGTATAAACACACACCATGAGGAGGTAGGTGGTCCTCACCTTAGTATAAACACTCCACCATAGAGGTAGGTGGTCCACTTAGAGAAACCCCACCATGGGAGGTAGGTGGTCCTCACCTTAGTATAAACACACTACCATAGAGGAGGTAGGTGGTCATCACCTTAGTATAAACACACCACCATAGAGGAGGTAGGTGGTCCTCTCCTTAGTATAAACACACCACCATAGAGGAGGTAGGTGGTCCTCACCTTAGTATAAACACACCACCATAGAGGAGGTAGGTGGTCCTCTCCTTAGTATAAACACTCCACCATAGAGGAGGTAGGTGGTCTCACCTTAGTATAAACACTCCACCATAGAGGAGGTAGGTGGTCCTCACCTTAGTATAAACACACACCATAGAGGAGGTAGGTGGTCTCACCTTAGTATAAACACACCACCATAGAGGAGGTAGGTGGTCCTCACCTTAGTATAAACACACCACCATAGAGGAGGTAGGTGGTCCTCACCTTAGTATAAACACACCACCATAGAGGAGGTAGGTGGTCCTCACCTTAGTATAAACACACCACCATAGAGGAGGTAGGTGGTCCTCACCTTAGTATAAACACACCACCATAGAGGAGGTAGGTGGTCCTCACCTTAGTATAAACACACCACCATAGAGGAGGTAGGTGGTCCTCACCTTAGTATAAACACTCCACCATAGAGGAGGTTTACTTCGCCTCGTCACCAACTCAGTGTTGATATATATACTGACCACAACTTGATATATATACTGACCACAACTTGATATATATACTGACCACAACTTGATAATACTGACCTACACTTGATATATATACTGACCACAACTGATATATATACTGACCACAACTTGATATATATACTGACCACAACTTGATATATACTGACCACAACTTGATATATATACTGACCACAACTTGATATATATACTGACCACAACTTGATATATATACTGACCACAACTTGATATATATACTGACCACAACTTGATATATATACTGACCACAACTTGATATATATACTGACCACAACTTGATATATATACTGACCACAACTTGATATATATACTGACCACAACTTGATATATATACTGACCACAACCCTCTCACGTCTAAACACAGTGTACAACAAAACTGCACACCTCCAACAATAACAATAACAGCAACAAGAGAATTGACAATAGAATCATTATCAACAACAACACACCGGTCAGAACAATATAATAATCAGGAATAAAAAAATATCCAACGAAACAGTAGTAACAACAACAACAACAACTGCAACACCAAAAACAATATCAAGAACAAAAAAAATGACAACAACAGCAATACTAACGGCCTCTTTTAAGGCAGGTGCCACTGCAGACCTGGAGACCATACACAACTGCAGACCTGGAGACCATACACAACTGCACACCTGGAGACCATACACAACTGCACACCTGGAGACCATACTCAACTGCACACCTGGAGACCATACACAACTGCACACCTGGAGACCATACACAACTGCACACCTGGAGACCATACACAACTGCACACCTGGAGACCATACACAACTGCACACCTGGAGACCATACACAACTGCACACCTGGAGACCATACACAACTGCACACCTGGAACGCAGGCGAGAAAGATACATGATAATATACACTTGGAAAATCTTAGAGGGACTATCCCCAAATCTGCACACTGAAATCTCTTCCAACAAAATCAAAACACTTGGCAGGTGGTGCAACATTCCCCAATGAAAAGCAGAAGCGGCACGAGTGTCAGGGACCCAAGACTGTTCAACTGCCTCCCAGCATACATAAGGGGGATTACCAATAGACCCCTGGCTGTCTTCAAGAAGGCGCTGGACAGACACCTAAAGCCAGTACCTGACCAACCAGGCTGTGGTTTGTTCGTCGGCTTGCGTGCGGCCAGCATTAACAGCCTCGTTGATCAGGCCCTGATCCACTGAGAGGGCTGGTCATGGACCGGCACCCAGAACACCCTCCAGGTATACTCCAGGTAAAAACCAAAAACAAGAACAGAAACGACAGTAACTGCAGCACCAAAAACAACATCTGTAACAACAGTAATAACAACAATAACAACTGCAAGAACAACATCTGTAACAACAATAATAACAACAATAACAACTGCAAGAACAACAAAATAACAACTAGTATAATATACTAATATATTATTATTAAAGGGTAAGCCAGCGGAAGGCCCCGGTCACATAACCAAGAGCTCCAGTGGTCATATGACTTGTCCTGGTTGCTGACATATCTTATCCAACCCAACCTAACCTAACCCAACCTAACCTAACCTAACCTAACCTACCCTAACCTAACCTACCCTAACCCAACGTGTACACCAGCAGCGTCAACATCAACGTGTACACCAGCAGTGTCAACATCAACGTGTACACCAGCAGTGTCAACATCAACGTGTACACCAGCAGTGTCAACATCAACGTGTACACCAGCAGTGTCAACATCAACGTGTACACCAGCAGCGTCAACATCAACGTGTACACCAGCAGTGTCAACATCAACGTGTACACCAGCAGTGTCAACATCAACGTGTACACCAGCAGCGTCAACATCAACGTGTACACCAGCAGTGTCAACATCAACGTGTACACCAGCAGTGTCAACATCAACGTGTACACCAGCAGTGTCAACATCAACATGTACACCAGCAGTGTCAACATCAACGTGTACACCAGCAGTGACAAAAATCAATGTGTACACCAGCAGTGTCAACATCAACGTGTACATCAGCAGTGTCAACATCAACGTGTACACCAGCAGTGTCAACATCAACGTGTACACCAGCAGTGTCAACATCAACGTGTACACCAGCAGTGTCAACATCAACATGTACACCAGCAGTGTCAACATCAACGTGTACACCAGCAGTGTCAACATCAACGTGTACACCAGCAGTGTCAACATCAACGTGTACACCAGCAGTGTCAACATCAACGTGTACACCAGCAGTGTCAACATCAACGTGTACACCAGTAGTGTCAACATCAACGTGTACACCAGCAGTGTCAACATCAACGTGTACACCAGCAGTGTCAACATCAACGTGTACACCAGCAGTGTCAACATCAACATGTACACCAGCAGTGTCAACATCAACGTGTACACCAGCAGTGACAAAAATCAATGTGTACACCAGCAGTGTCAACATCAACGTGTACATCAGCAGTGTCAACATCAACGTGTACACCAGCAGTGTCAACATCAACGTGTACACCAGCAGTGTCAACATCAACGTGTACACCAGCAGTGTCAACATCAACATGTACACCAGCAGTGTCAACATCA
This sequence comes from Cherax destructor, assembly GCA_009830355.1. NCBI lineage: Eukaryota > Metazoa > Arthropoda > Malacostraca > Decapoda > Parastacidae > Cherax > Cherax destructor. The sequence continues at coordinate 17,129 of WNWK01017780.1, forward strand.
ACGTGTACACCAGCAGTGTCAACATCAACGTGTACACCAGCAGTGTCAACATCAACGTGTACACCAGCAGTGTCAACATCAACGTGTACACCAGCAGTGTCAATATCAACGTGTACACCAGCAGCGTCAACATCAACGTGTACACCAGCAGTGTCAACATCAACGTGTACACCAGCAGTGTCAACATCAACATGTGCCTCCACCCCACACTAACAGCGAGTGTATATACATGATCTCTCTAGGTATACTGGAGAACAACATTTTTAATATAGGAGTTATTCTCATAAAGAATGACGGAATTATAACTGGATAAGACATTGATAATTTAGTCATTGTGAAAGTGACTGGAGGTAAGTCAGCAATACTTTTAAATAGTTTCATCTGTTGAACATTTTTCTCTGATCAAGTTATACCTATCAATTACCAGCTAACTTAGTAGTGATTTAAATTATTTATTAACGAAATAAAACAATCAATAACATTTACCTCTTCCTCATACACATATGGAATTAATATGAATAAATAACAATTTAAGTATATTTGTTAGTCAATTTTTGTGAGATGACGTTAAAAACCATACCACGGGTGGGGTTTTGAGACTCTGTGACCGCGGGTTCGAACCCCACCCGTGGTATGGTTTGTTTGCAATCGTGTCATTACGATTTCGTGAGTCATGATGACGTTAAGTTAGCGACTCCCGGTCAGTAGCGTCTCCCGGTCAGTAGCGTCTCCCGGTCAGTAGCGTCTCCCGATCAGTAGCGTCTCCCGGTCAGTAGCGTCTCCCGGTCAGTAGCGTCTCCCGGTCAGTAGCGTCTCCCGGTCAGTAGCGTCTCCCGGTCAGTAGCATCTCCCGGTCAGTAGCGTCTCCCGGTCAGTAGCATCTCCCGGTCAGTAGCGTCTCCCGGTCAGTAGCGTCTCCCGATCAGTAGCATCTCCCGGTCAGTAGCATCTCCCGATCAGTAGCATCTCCCGGTCAGTAGCATCTCCCGGTCAGTAGCATCTCCCGGTCAGTAGCGTCTCCCGGTCAGTAGCATCTCCCGGTCAGCAGCATCTCCCAGTCAGTAGCATCTCCCGGTCAGTAGCGTCTCCCGGTCAGTAGCATCTCCCAGTCAGTAGCATCTCCCGGTCAGTAGCATCTCCCGATCAGTAGCATCTCCCGGTCAGTAGCATCTCCCGGTCAGTAGCATCTCCCGGTCAGTAGCATCTCCCGGTCAGTAGCATCTCCCGGTCAGTAGCGTCTCCCGGTCAGTAGCATCTCCCGATCAGTAGCATCTCCCGGTCAGTAGCATCTCCCGGTCAGTAGCGTCTCCCGGTCAGTAGAGTCTTCCAGTCAGTATCGTCTCCCGGTCAATAGCATCTCCCGGTCAGTAGCGTCTCCCGGTCAGTAGCGTCTCCCGGTCAGTAGCATCTCCCGGTCAGTATCGTCTCCCGGTCAGTAGCATCTCCCGGTCAGTAGCGTCTCCCGGTCAGTAGCGTCTCCCGGTCAGTAGCATCTCCTGGTCAGTAGCATCTCCCGATCAGTAGCGTCTCCCGGTCAGTACCATCTCCTGGTCAATAGCATCTCCCGGTCAGTAGCATCTCCCGGTCAGTAGCATTTCCCGGTCAGTAGCATCTCCCGGTCAGTAGCGTCTCCCGGTCAGTAGCATCTCCCGGTCAGTAGCATCTCCCAGTCAGTAGCATCTCCCAGTCAGTAGCATCTCCCGATCAGTAGCGTCTCTCGGTCAGTAGCATCTCCTGGTCAATAGCATCTCCCGGTCAGTAGCATCTCCCGGTCAGTAGCGTCTCCCGGTCAGTAGCATCTCCCGGTCAGTAGCATCTCCCGGTCAGTAGCATCTCCCGGTCAGTAGCATCTCCCAGTCAGTAGCATCTCCCGGTCAGTAGCATCTCCCGATCAGTAGCGTCTCCCGGTCAGTAGCATCTCCTGGTCAATAGCATCTCCCGGTCAGTAGCATCTCCCGGTCAGTAGCGTCTCCCGGTCAGTAGCATCTCCCAGTCAGTAGCATCTCCGGTCGTAGCATCTCCGGTCAGTAGCATCTCCCGGTCAGTAGCATCTCCCGGTCAGTAGCATCTCCCGATCAGTAGCTTCTCCCGGTCAGTAGCATCTCCTGGTCAATAGCATCTCCCGGTCAGTAGCATTTCAATGTCAGTAGCATCTCCCGGTCAGTAGCGTCTCCTGGTCAGCAGCATCTCCCAGTCAGTAGCATCTCCCTTTCAGTAGCGTCTCCCGGTCAGTAGAATCTCCCGGTCAGTAGCATCTCCCGGTCAGTAGCATCTCCCGGTCAGTAGCGTCTCCCGGTCAGTAGCATCTCCCGGTCAGTAGCATCTCCCGGTCAGTAGCATCTCCCGGTCAGTAGCATCTCCCAGTCAGTAGCATCTCCCGGTCAGTAGCGTCTCCCGGTCAGTAGCATCTCCCGATCAGTAGCATCTCCCGGTCAGTAGCATCTCCCGGTCAGTAGCGTCTCCCGGTCAGTAGCGTCTCCCGGTCAGTATCGTCTCCCGGTCAATAGTATCTCCCGGTCAGTAGCGTCTCCCGGTCAGTAGCGTCTCCCGGTCAGTAGCGTCTCCCGGTCAGTAACATCTCGGTCAGTAGCGTCTCCGGTCAGTAGCATCTCCCAGTCAGTAGTGTCTCCGGTCAGTAGCGTCTCTCGGTCAGTAGCATCTCACGGTCAGTAGCATCTCCCGGTCAGTAGCGTCTCCCGGTCAGTAGCGTCTCTCGGTCAGTAGCATCTCCCTGCCAGTAGCATCTCCCGGTCAGTAGCGTCTCCCTGTCAATAGCATCTCCCAGTCAGTAGCATCTCCCGATCAGTAGCGTCTCCCGGTCAGTAGCGTCTCCCGGTCAGTAGCATCTCCTGGTCAGTAGCATCTCCCGGTCAGTAGCATCTCCCGGTCAATAGCATCTCCCGGTCAGTAGCATCTCCCGGTCAATAGCATCTCCTGGTCAGTAGCATCTCCCGGTCAGTAGCATCTCCCGGTCAGTAGCATCTCCCAGTCAGTAGCATCTCCCGGTCAGTAGCGTCTCCCGGTCAGTAGCATCTCCCAGTCAGTAGTGTCTCCCGGTCAGTAGCGTCTCTCGGTCAGTAGCATCTCACGGTCAGTAGCATCTCCCGGTCAGTAGCGTCTCCCGGTCAGTAGCGTCTCTCGGTCAGTAGCATGTCCCTGTCAGTAGCATCTCCTGGTCAGTAGCATCTCCTGGTATTACAAACAAAGCATTTGTAATAAACGACTGTTTGGGATACTAAGTAAAATCTCATTTTTCAGATATTTATTATATATATTATATTATTATTAATATAAAAACATATAATCTGAATAAAAACATATAATCTAATAATCTGTGTAAAAACATATTTACACAAAATCACAGTACAAGATAAAAGTCACAAGTAAAATCATATACTACTTTGAGCAATGTCAAGTCGCTGCCGTCTACTAGTGTCACACAGGACACTACCACACCTTGTCATGATACTCCTTCTCCACAGTGTCCTCAGACACCCTTGTCTCTGTCTTATGGCACGCCTACGGGGTTCCACGACACCCTTTCTCCCTGTGCCATAAGACTCCCTCGCTGTGTCACACGACACCTCTGTGCCACATGGCACGCCCCCTGTATCATGAACACATTCTCAAGTAAAGCCTTTGCACCGCGTTATGACACACCCCAAATACACGACTCAACCTGTGTCGTGCCATCGTCACAAACTCTCTCTGACTACACCACTAAATACCTTGACCCTTCAGGTAACATTACCAGTGTCACACAAGACAACCAGTGTCACACAAGACACTTCAGGTACATAATTTCAGGTACAAAGTTTCAGGTACATAGTCGCAGGTACGATGAAAGCCAGTGGGTAATTCTGGTGACCAGACTTGCCGGTCTCCTCATAACAGTGTCCTCATATCAAGCAGGAAGAGAACACCAACACTGTACTTGGCCTTGCAAGCATCACAAGTACAAAGCTGCTTTCGAGTAACACGATCTAGAGAGGATAGAGCTTCCAGTTCTCTCAGCACTGGAGTACTGTAGACCTGTCACCAGCACCACACTGCGAAAGTCTGCAACTCTCAAGCAGGTCTGCCTGGCGAACTCCAGTAGTGTATCAGGGAGCTGGTGAACTCTCCAGTGTTGAATAGGGGAGAGTCTCATTGACACTCCCTAAATGCATCAGGGAGCTGGTGAACTCTCCAGTGTTGTGTATAGGAGAGTCTCATTAGCACTTTCAGTCAAGCCGGCCCGGCAGTCAAATATCAGGTCTGATGACGTAACCCCTTGACTGCCGGCCGGTAACTACCTAACTCCCATTGTTAGGTAGGGGGCCGTAACACCCCCACCACAAAATGACCGATACACAAAGATTCAGGTACTATGTAATATAAAATTTATCCCAAACAGTCATTTCCCAGACAAACAATATGATCCCAGACAGGCCCCCATTTTACAAATAAAGCATTTGTAATAAACGACTGTTTGGGATACTAAGTAAAATCTCATTTTTCAGATATTTATTATATATATTATATTATTATTAATATAAAAACATATAATCTGAATAAAAACATATAATCTAATAATCTGTGTAAAAACATATTTACACAAAATCACAGTACAAGATAAAAGTCACAAGTAAAATCATATACTTAGAGCAATGTCAAGTCGCTGCCGTCTACAAGTATCACGCAGGACACTACCACACCTTGTCATGAAACGCCTTCTCCACAGTGTCCTCAGACACCCTTGTCTCTGTCTTATGGTACGCCTATGGGGTTCCACGACACCCCTTCTCCCTGTGCCATAAGACTCCCTCGCTGTGTCACACGACACCTCTGTGCCACATGGCACGCCCCCTGTATCATGAACACATTCTCAAGTAAAGCCTTTGCACCGCGTTATGACACACCCCAAATACACGACTCAACCTGTGTCGTGCCATCGTCACAAACTCTCTCTGACTACACCATTAAATACCCTGACCCTTCGGGTAACGTTACCAGTGTCATACAAGAAAACCAGTGTCACACAAGACACTTCAGGTACATAATTTCAGGTACATAGTTTCAGGTACATAGTCACAGGTACGATGAAAGCCAGTGGGTAATTCTGGTGACCAGACTTGCCGATCTCCTCATAACAGTGTCCTCATATCAAGCAGGAAGAGAACACCAACACTGTACTTGGCCTTGCAAGCATCACAAGTACAAAGCTGCTTTCGAGTAACACGATCTAGAGAGGATAGAGCTTCCAGTTCTCTCAGCACTGGAGTACTGTAGACCTGTCACCTGCACTACACTGCGAGAGTCTGCAACTCTCAAGCAGGTCTGCCTGGCGAACTCCAGTAGTGTATCAGGGAGCTGGTGAACTCTCCAGTGTTGAATAGGGGAGAGTCTCGTTGACACTCCCTAAGTGCATCAGGGAGCTGGTGAACTCTCCAGTGTTGTGTATAGGAGAGTCTCGTTAGCACTGTCAGTCAAGCCGGCCCAGCAGTCAAACATCAGGTCTGATGACATAACCCCTTGACTGCCGGCCGGTAACTACCTAACTCCCATTGTTAGGTAGGGGGCCGTAACACCCGGTCAGTAGCGTCTCCCGGTCAGTAGCATCTCCCGGTCAGTAGCATCTCCCAGTCAGTAGCATCTCCCGGTCAGTAGCATCTCCCGGTCAGTAGCATCTCCGGTCAGTAGCATCTCCCGGTCAATAGCATCTCCTGGTCAGTAGCATCTCCTGGTCATGCATCTCCGGTCAGTAGCATCTCCGGTCATAGCATCTCCGGTCAGTAGCATCTCCCGGTCATAGCATCTCCCGGTCAGGCACTAGCATCTCCCGGTCAGTAGCATCTCCCAGTCAGTAGCATCTCCCGGTCAGTAGCATCTCCCGGTCAGTAGCATCTCCCGGTCAGTAGCATCTCCGGTCAGTAGCATCTCCCGGTCAGCACTCCGCAGCATCTCCCGGTCAGTAGCATCTCCCGGTCAGTGCATCTCGGTCAGTAGCATCTCCCAGTCCAGTAGCATCTCCGGTCAGTAGCATCTCGGTCAGTAGCATCTCGCGTAGCATCTCCCGGTCGAGCATCTCCCAGTCAGTAGCATCTCTCGGTCAGTAGCATCTCCGGTCAGTAGCATCTCCGGTCAGTAGCATCTCCCGGTCAGTAGCATCTCCCGGTCAGTAGCATCTCTCAGGTCAGTAGCATCTCCCCGGGTTCAGTAGCATCTCCCGGTCAGTAGCGACTCCCGGTCAGTAGCATCTCCCGGTCAGTAGCGTCTCCGGTCAGTAGCTCTCCCGGTCAGTAGCATCTCCCGGTCAGTAGCATCTCCCGGTCAGTAGCGTCTCCCGGTCAGTAGCATCTCCCGGTCAGTAGCGTCTCCCGGTCAGTAGCATCTCCCGGTCAGTAGCATCTCCCGGTCAGTAGCATCTCCCGGTCAGTAGCATCTCCGGTCAATAGCATCTCCCGGTCAGTAGCATCTTCGGTCATAGCATCTCCCGGTCAGTAGCATCTCTCGGTCAGTAGCATCTCCCGGTCAGTAGCATCTCTCGGTCAGTAGCATCTCCTGGTCAGTAGCATCTCTCGGTCAGTAGCATCTCTCGGTCAGTAGCATCTCCCGGTCAGTAGCATCTCTCGGTCAGTAGCATCTCTCGGTCAGTAGCATCTCCGGTCAGTAGCATCTCCCGGTCAGTAGCATCTCCGGTCAGTAGCATCTCTCGGTCAGGCGTCTCCGGTCAGTAGCATCTCCCGGTCAGTAGCATCTCTCGGTCAGTAGCATCTCCCGTCAGTAGCATCTCGGTCAGTAGCATCTCTCGGTCAGTAGCATCTCCCGGTCAGTAGCATCTCCCGGTCAGTAGCATCTCTCGGTCAGTAGCATCTCCCGGTCAGTAGCATCTCCCGGTCAGTAGCATCTCCCGGTCAGTAGCATCTTCCGGTCAGTAGCATCTCCCGGTCAGTAGCATCTCCCGGTCAGTATCATCTCCCAGTCAGTAGCATCTCCCGGTTAGTAGCATCTCCCAGTCAGTAGCATCTCCCAGTCAGTAGCGTCTCCCGGTCAGTAGCGTCTCCCGGTCAGTAGCATCTCCGGTCAGTAGCATCTCCCGGTCAGTAGCATCTCCCCGGTCAGTAGCATCTCCCGGTCAGTAGCATCTCCCGGTCAGTAGCATCTCCCGGTTCAGTGTAGCATCTCCCGGTCAGTAGCATCTCCCGGTCAGTAACATCTCCCGGTCAGTAGCATCTCCTGGTCAGTAGCATCTCCCGGTCAGTAGCATCTCCCGGTCAGTAGCGTCTCCCGGTCAGTAGCATCTCCCGGTCAGTAGCGTCTCCCGGTCAGTAGCGTCTCCCGGTCAGTAGCGTCTCCCGGTCAGTAGCATCTCCCAGTCAGTAGCATCTCCCGGTCAGTAGCATCTCCCGGTCAGTAGCATCTCCCGGTCAGTAGCATCTCCCGGTCAGTAGCGTCTCCCGGTCAGTAGCGTCTCCCGGTCAGTAGCATCTCCCGGTCAGTAGCATCTCCCGGTCAGTAGCGTCTCCCGGTCAGTAGCGTCTCCCGGTCAGTAGCATCTCCCGGTCAGTAGCATCTCCCGGTCAGTAGCATCTCCCAGTCAGTAGCATCTCCCGGTCAGTAACATCTCACGGTCAGTAGCGTCTCACGGTCAGTAGCGTCTCCCGGTCAGTAGCGTCTCACGGTCAGTAGCATCTCCCGGTCAGTAACATCTCACGGTCAGTAGCGTCTCACGGTCAGTAGCGTCTCCCGGTCAGTAGCGTCTCACGGTCAGTAGCGTCTCCCGGTCAGTAGCATCTCACGGTCAGTAGCATCTCCTGGTCAGTAGCGTCTCACGGTCAGTAGCGTCTCCCGGTCAGTAGCATCTCCTGGTCAGTAGCGTCTCCCGGTCAGTAGCGTCTCACGGTCAGTAGCGTCTCCCGGTCAGTAGCATCTCCCGGTCAGTAGCATCTCCTGGTCAGTCTTCATGTAAACACTGTGACGTATAACCTACGTTTTCTTTTTTTTTTTACACAAATCAGTTTTACAGGCTAAGATCTGTTGTCCTTCCTCAGATCATTTCAAAGCCCAGCCCCATGCAAGGTATATTACCACCGCCCAGGATGCGATCTACAACAGTCGACTAACACCCGGGTACCTACTTACTTACTGCTAAGTGACGAGGGGCAGCAGGCTGCATCTAAACATCTACTAAAATTTCCTACTGCTTGGTGACTTCCTTCTAGCTAAGCCATACACTCCCAGTCATGGCCATAACAACTCACTGTGTACTGAACTTGGCTTCTAAGCTACTGGAGTTCTTAGAGGCTTTCACAAAGATCCAACATTCACTAACACATTTAAGCTTATATTGATCCATTACATTTTATATTTCATTTACTTGTGAATGCAGGAAGTTAGTTCCTTGTCCCGTGTATTTTTAAGTGTTTGAAACATTTTGGCAATAACTGTGTATCCTTAATATGTTAGAAAACAAGTGGCAGCGTTCTTGGACATACTAGTAACTGAGACTCCATTACATCTCTCGCTCATGTACTGGAAAGTTAGTTCCCTGCTTGGTGTTACCTTATTAACAATGCTAGTAGTAATAAAGATATATATTTAATTAACATTACTATTTGTACTACTATTATAATTGTTGGTGGTTCACAAGTTGGTGGTTCACTCTTACTCAACAACCTCGAGGAAGACGTTACAACGGTTCTTATCCAGCTTCCCTCTATACGCCCCCGCGGCCTGGTCACAGACCGGGTCGCGGGGGGCGTTGACCCCCGAAACCCTCTCCAGGTATACCTGCATGACTGTGCAGTATTTAACATCTAAACTACTAACCAGCTGGGGACATTTGAGACGACCATCTTCTGGCCAGCCGGAGACAACTGAGGCGACCATCTTCTGGACAGCTGGAGACAACTGAGGCGACCATCTTCTGGACAGCTGGAGACAACTGAGGCGACCATCTTCTGGACAGCTGGAGACAACTGAGGCGACCATCTTCTGGACAGCTGGAGACAACTGAGGCGACCATCTTCTGGACAGCTGGAGACATCTAAGGCGACCATCTTCTGGACAGCTGGAGACAACTGAGGCGACCATCTTCTGGACAGCTGGAGATAACTGAGGCGACCATCTTCTGGCCAGCTGGAGACAACTGAGGCGACCATCTTCTGGCCAGCTGGAGACAACTGAGGCGACCATCTTCTGGCCAGCTGGAGACAACTGAGGCGACCATCTTCTGGCCAGCTGTAGATAACTGAGGCGACCATCTTCTGGCCAGCTGGAGACAACTGAGGCGACCATCTTCTGGCCAGCTGGAGACAACTGAGGCGACCATCTTCTGGCCAGCTGGAGACAACTGAGGCGACCATCTTCTGGCCAGCTGGAGACAACTACGGCGACCATCTTCTGGCCAGCTGAAGACAACTGAGGCGACCATCTTCTGGCCAGCTGGAGATAACTGAGGCGACCATCTTCTGGCCAGCTGGAGACAACTGAGGCGACCATCTTCTGGCCAGCTTGAGACAACTGAGGCGACCATCTTCTTGCCAGCTGGAGACAACTGAGGCGACCATCTTCTGGCCAGCTGGAGACAACTGAGGCGACCATCTTCTGGCCAGCTGGAGACAGCACTCAGCAGTCAGGGGTCCGGACAAATAACAACCCAAGGTTTCCACAAGAACACAATATTACTTTATTCCCTACAGTGTGGATTAACATAAGTTCTCAACGTATATACACTGAGACACATAAACCTCTCGACTCACCAAATCGTAATAACAGGACTGTAAACAAACCAAGGAACGGATGAGGTTCAAACACCACCCATTCCGTGGTTTGTTTTTATAAACCTCTCCATGTATATATCCTTCATTAAGAGAGATATACTATTGAGAATATATACAAAGTTCTCCCCTCGTATACCAACACCCCGAGATGAACACTATAATAATAATAATAATAATATAATAAAAAGATAAACAATGTTAATTATTGTAATAATGCATATTTTGTGATCAAATCCAAACTAGAGTTTTAGTGAAGGCGATTGTGAAACTTTGCTAAGACTAGCTACTAAATATTTACTAGATGTCTATTGAAAAGTATTTACAAAAATATAACTGAAGCATTTATTATACAGCTGATGTAGAGAGAATGAATACAACCTTGAGAAAGAGAGAGAGAGAGAGAGAGAGAGAGAGAGAGAGAGAGAGAGAGAGAGAGAGAGAGAGAGAGAAGTATACAACTACAGAGGAAGACAACACAGCTCGTCTCTAGCAACTTGGTGTGCAAGATATCCTCAACAAATGCTACTAACCAGCAAGTCCGTCTAATATAGACCGTTGTGTAGGCCTTAACAGTAGTGAAGGGCATCTAGAAGAGCTAGTTCTCTAAGCCCCGCCGGGTGGGTCTAGAGTTCTAGGCGGGGAAAAGCAGTGGTGGGGGAGAGAAGAGTGTTAACTTACCCCCCCGTACATGGTGAGGACACAGGTAGTACACAGAGAGAGAGACACAGACACCCACACCCACACTCGCCGCCCGTCACCCACTGGTGGTGACGCTGCTGGTGGTGGTGCTGTTAGTGTGGGCGGCACAGTGGGCAGAACAACCCACTTCACCACCACCACCACCTCCTCGCCAAGCTTCCTTCACACCTGTTGACCAAGTTCGACACTCAAGGTTGATCTTCAAAATACTGTTGAGTTGGATATAGGAAGTACATACTAGCTGATTGACACCTTAGTTCATGCGGCCAGAGCGGCTGGTTCACTGTGCACCCCGTGCTCATCCTGTCAGCTGTACAACACCATTACACAGGTGTCATAATAGGTCTCTGCCAGAGCCAACTAGGTATAGTTACATCTTTAAAAACAAATTACAGTTATTTTGTGTACTGTATTTAAAAAATTACACTTACCTGTTCAAAACAATACAATATGTTGATACAATCTCAAAAAAAAATCATGTATTTGATTATTACTCCTGCAGACACTGTAGGTTACTGTCTCGGTAACTATAAGTTCACCCCATCTAACCGGTGCAAAAATGTGGATAATCTCAAAATTTAAGATATCATATTATTAACAATGAAATAGATTAACATTTCCTGTATGACTGGCTGGCCCACCTCTCAAAATAGATGGATTTTTGAACATTCTGAGACAAATGTTAAAGTGTGTGACCCCCCTTGTCTCTACCCACACATCTCTTGTCATGGGCATCTCTATACAAGCTGTACTGCTAGTAAAACTTGTAGCCCATCCTTAGTCATACAAACTGTACTGGCATGGTGTGTGGTTGCAGGAGCATGGTGTGTGGTTGCAGGAGCATGGTGTGTGGTTGCAGGAGCATGGTGTGTGGTTGCAGGAGCATGGTGTGTGGTTGCAGGAGCATGGTGTGTGGTTGCAGGAGCATGGTGTGTGGTTGCAGGAGCATGGTGTGTGGTTGCAGGAGCATGGTGTGTGGTTGCAGGAGCATGGTGTGTGGTTGCAGGAGCATGGTGTGTGGTTGCAGGAGCATGGTGTGTGGTTGAAGAAGCATGGTGTGTGGTTGTAGGAGCATGGTGTGTGTGATTGCAAAAGCATGGTGTGTGGTTGTAGGAGCATGGTGTGTGGTTGCAGGAGCATAGTGTATGATTGCAGGAGTATGGTGTGTGCTTGCAGAAACATGGTGTGTGGTTGCAGGAGCATGGTGTGTGGTTGCAGGAGCATGGTGTGTGGTTGCAGAAGCATGGAGTGTGGTTGCAGAACATGGTGTGTGTGTGTGTCTTGCATGCTAGAGTATGTTACAGTTTATTCAGAATATGTCACACGCCCATAAAGGCATGCCGTCCTGACTGGCGAAACAGCAGTTTAAGAGTATAGAAGGAGGGGCCCACCGTTATGCTAAAACCATCTGGTTCAACCCAAGGAAGCACAAGGAAGCCCACCAAAGTTGTGAAGCAATGTCTGGGACTCGAGGATCAAAATTTGCAGACTAACCTCAGGTCTGGTCACTCACAGTTCTCACTGTGTCTCTTACTTGCAAACTTGTTATTCAGTACATAGTGTACATATACTTGCACGCTTATTCGGTGAAGGAAATATATTGAGTATTTACTCTTTGCTGCCTTTTTTTGTTTTTCCAGTCTTTTTTATTGTGTTGACGCAGCTACGAGGAGATGTACAGGCCACAAGACTACTGTGTTCGTAATAAGGGGGAGGTGTACAGGCCACAAGACTACTGTGTTCGTAATAAGGGGGAGGTGTACAGGCCACAAGACTACTGTGTTCGTAATAAGGGGGAGGTGTACAGGCCACAAGACTACTGTGTTCGTAATAAGGGGGAGGTGTACAGGCCACAAGACTACTGTGTTCGTAATAAGGAGGAGGTGTACAGGCCACAAGACTACTGTGTTCGTAATAAGGGGGAGGTGTACAGGCCACAAGACTACTGTGTTCGTAATAAGGGAAAGGTGTACAGGCCACAAGACTACTGTGTTCATAATAAGGGGGAGGTGTACAGGCCACAAGACTACTGTGTTCGTAATATGGGGGAGGTGTACAGGCCACAAGACTACTGTGTTCGTAATAAGGGGGAGGTGTACAGGCCACAAGACTACTGTGTTCGTAATAAGGGGGAGGTGTACAGGCCACAAGACTACTGTGTTCGTAATAAGGGGAGGTGTACAGGCCTCAAGACTACTGTGTTCGTAATAAGGGGAGGTGTACAGACCACAAGACTACTGTGTTCGTAATAAGGAGGAGGTGTACAGGCCACAATACTACTGTGTTCGTAATAAGGGGGAGGTGTGCAGGCCACAAGACTACTGTGTTCGTAATAAGGGGGAGGTGTACAGGCCACAAGACTACTGTGTTCGTAATAAGGGGAGGTGTACAGGCCACAAGACTACTGTGTTCGTAATAAGGGGAGGTGTACAGGCCACAAGACTACTGTGTTCGTAATAAGGGGAGGTGTACAGGCCACAAGACTACTGTGTTCGTAATAAGGGGAGGTGTACAGGCCACAAGACTACTGTGTTCGTAATAAGGGGAGGTGTACAGGCCACAAGACTACTGTGTTCGTAATAAGGGGGAGGTGTACAGGCCACAAGACTACTGTGTTCGTAATAAGGGGGAGGTGTACAGGCCACAAGACTACTGTGTTCGTAATAAGGGGGAGGTGTACAGGCCACAAGACTACTGTGTTCGTAATAAGGGGGAGGTGTACAGACCACAAGACTACTGTGTTCGTAATAAGGGGTGCCTGTCCTGAAGCCAATGTCTGATGCGTCGTGCCTACGAGCCTACCCACAGTATTGCATTGCAAACCTACTAAGCCTCTGTGTGCCACTGCTACTTATTAAGTTGAGCGTATTGCAAAAGTTAGCGTTTTATTATAGTGCTGGTGAGTTATGCCATCGAGGCATTTCATCATCATCATCATCATCACCATCATCATCATCATCATTATCATCATCATTCGTAATTCCAGGTCATTATCAATACACTGTGACCCTCTCTGAGATGCACAACTCGCCTACCTTGTTCCAAAAAAGTGATCCATCAGGCTATTAAAGTACTTGACAACAAGGCGGCCTACCTGGAAGATGTAGGGAGAGTTTCTGACACATGGGATAACATATGTCTCGTCTTAAAGACCTCGTTGAGAGGTTCAGATCATTCAAACTGTTAGTAAGTCATCTTTTGGCCAGTCTACTATAACTATTTTAGGTGATGACGTAGATAGTAGTAGAGTGACACTCAAGTCTTCTAAAGTCTTTTCCAATCAAGACTATTCCGTTCCCCAAGATAAGAAGTTTCTGCAAAGAGCTTTAGGAATAATAATAATAATAACTTTATTTTTACAAGTACATGTACAAGGTATACAGTCCCAGCTGACATCAGTGACATACTACTATACAGAAAGCCGCTTGTTATGCTGAGCATTTCGGGTAAATTGGGTCAATTTTGTCCCCAGGATGCGACCCACACCAGTCGACTAACACCCAGGTACCCATTTTACTTATGGGTGAACATGGACAACAGGTGTCTTATAGAAACACGTCCTAATGTTTTCCAGCCGTACCTGAGAACGATCCCAGGAGCACAGTGTGTGAGCTGAGTGCGCTAGCGACCCAGATACAGGACACTCTTACTTGCCCATCAACTGTAATAACATTGTCTGCCATAATGTTCTTGCACTTTATATACTAACAAATAAAATGAAGATTTTCAAGTGATTTTCCATTTTTTTTTTTTAAACTTTTTATGTTTTATTTGAAGTTTTGTCTTGTTGTGTGCACCACGGAGTTTGTCTTGTTGTGTGCACCACGGAGTTTGTCTTGTTGTGTGCACCACGGAGTTTGTCTTGTTGTGTGCACCACGGAGTTTGTCTTGTTGTGTGCACCACGGAGTTTGTCTTGTTGTGTGCACCACGGAGTTTGTCTTGTTGTGTGCACCACGGAGTTTGTCTTCTTGTGTGCACCACGGAGTTTGTCTTGTTGTGTGCACCACGGAGTTTGTCTTGTTGTGTGCACCACGGAGGTTGTCTTGTTGTGTGCACAACGGAGGTTGTCTTGTTGTGTGCACCACGGAGGTTGTCTTGTTGTGTGCACCACGGAGGTTGTTTCAAGTGTTGTCTTGTTGTGTGCACCACGGAGGTTGTTTTAAGTGTTGTCTTGTTGTGTGCACCACGGAGGTTGTTTTAAGTGTTGTCTTGTTGTGTGCACCACGGAGGTTGTTTCAAGTGTTGTCTTGTTGTGTGCACCACGGAGGTTGTTTTAAGTGTTGTCTTGTGTGCACCACGGAGGTTGTTTCAAGTGTTGTCTTGTGTGCACCACGGAGTTTGTATCAAGTGTTGTCTTGTTGTGTGCACCACGGAGGTTGTTTCAAGTGTTGTCTTGTGTGCACCACGGAGGTTGTTTCAAGTGTTGTCTTGTTGTGTGCACCACGGAGGTTGTCTTGTTGTGCACCACGGAGTTTTTTAAGTGTTGTCTTGTTGTGCACCACGAGGTTGTTCTCAAGGTGTCTTGTTGTGTGCACCACGGAGGTTGTTTCAAGTGTTGTCTTGTTTGTGCACCACGGAGGTTGTTCAAGTGTTGTCTTGTTGTGTGCACCACGGAGTGTTTGTTGTGTGCACCACGGAGTGTTCAAGTGTTGTCTTGTTGTGTGCACCACGGAGGTTGTTTCAAGGGTTGTCTTGTTGTGTGCACCACGGAGGTTGTTTCAAGTGTTGTCTTGTTTGTGCACCACGGAGGTTGTTTTAGTGTTGTCTTGTTGTGTGCACCACGGAGGTTGTTTATGTTGTCTTGTGTGCACCACGGAGGTTGTTTCCCAAGTGTTGTCTTGTTTGTGCACCACGGAGGTTGTTTTAAGTGTTGTCTTGTGTGCACCACGGAGGTTGTTTCAAGTGTTGTCTTGTTGTGTGCACCACGGAGGTTGTTTCAAGTGTTGTCTTGTTGTGTGCACCACGGAGGTTGTTTAAGTGTTGTCTTGTTGTGTGCACCACGGAGGTTGTTTCAAGTGTTGTCTTGTTGTGTGCACCACGGAGGTTGTTTTAAGTGTTGTCTTGTGTGCACCACGGAGGTTGTTCAAGTGTTGTCTTGTTGTGTGCACCACGGAGGTTGTTTAAGTGTTGTCTTGTTGTGTGCACCACGGAGGTTGTTTTAAGTGTTGTCTTGTTGTGTGCACCACGGAGGTTGTTTCAAGTGTTGTCTTGTTGTGTGCACCACGGAGGTTGTTTAATGTTGTGTTGTGTGCACCACGGAGGTTGTTTCAAGTGTTGTCTTGTTGTGTGCACCACGGAGTTGTTTCAAGTGTTGTCTTGTTTTGTGCACCACGGAGTTGTTTCAAGTGTTGTCTTGTTTGTGCACCACGGAGGTTGTTTAAGTGTTGTCTTGTTGTGTGCACCACGGAGGTTGTTAAGTGTTGTCTTGTTGTGCACCACGGAGGTTGTTTTAAGTGTTGTCTTGTTGTGTGCACCACGGAGGTTGTTTTATGTGTTGTCTTGTGTGCACCACGGAGGTTGTTTCAAGTGTTGTCTTGTTGTGTGCACCACGGAGGTTGTTTTAAGTGTTGTCTTGTTGTGTGCACCACGGAGGTTGTTTCAAGTGTTGTCTTGTTTGTGCACCACGGAGGTTGTTTCAAGTGTTGTCTTGTGTGCACCACGGAGGTTGTTTCAAGTGTTGTCTTGTTGTGTGCACCACGGAGGTTGTTTTAAGTGTTGTCTTGTTTGTGCACCACGGAGGTTGTTTAAGTGTTGTCTTGTTTGTGCACCACGGAGGTTGTTTCAGTGTTGTCTTGTTGTGTGCACCACGGAGGTTGTTTCAAGTGTTCTTGTTTGTGCACCACGGAGGTTGTTTCAAGTGTTGTCTTGTTTGTGCACCACGGAGGTTGTTTAAGTGTTGTCTTGTTGTGTGCACCACGGAGGTTGTTTAAGTGTTGTCTTGTGTGGCACCACGGAGGTTGTTTCAAGTGTTGTCTTTTTGTGCACCACGGAGGTTGTTTAAGTGTTGTCTTGTTTGTGCACCACGGAGGTTGTTTCAAGTGTTGTCTTGTTGTGTGCACCACGGAGGTTGTTTAAGTGTTGTCTTGTTTGTGCACCACGGAGGTTGTTTCAAGTGTTGTCTTGTTTGTGCACCACGGAGGTTGTTTCAAGTGTTGTCTTGTGTGCACCACGGAGGTTGTTTCAAGTGTTGTCTTGTTGTGTCACCACGGAGGTTGTTTCAAGTGTTGTCTTGTTTGTGCACCACGGAGGTTGTTTCAAGTGTTGTCTTGTTTTGTGCACCACGGAGGTTGTTTTAAGTGTTGTCTTGTTGTGTGCACCACGGAGGTTGTTTCAAGTGTTGTCTTGTGTGTGCACCACGGAGGTTGTTAGTGTTGTCGTTTTGTGCACCGGAGTTGTTTCAAGTGTTGTCTTGTTTGTGCACCACGGAGGTTGTTTAAGTGTTGTCTTGTTTGTGCACCACGGAGGTTGTTTCAAGTGTTGTCTTGTTTGTGCACCACGGAGGTTGTTTCAAGTGTTGTCTTGTTGTGTGCACCACGGAGGTTGTTTAAGTGTTGTCTTGTTTGTGCACCACGGAGGTTGTTTCAAGTGTTGTCTTGTTTTGTGCACCACGGAGGTTGTTTCAAGTGTTGTCTTGTGTGCACCACGGAGGTTGTTTCAAGTGTTGTCTTGTTGTGTGCACCACGGAGGTTGTTTAAGTGTTGTCTTGTTTTGTGCACCACGGAGGTTGTTTCAAGTGTTGTCTTGTTGTGTGCACCACGGAGGTTGTTTCAAGTGTTGTCTTGTTTGTGCACCACGGAGGTTGTTTAAGTGTTGTCTTGTTGTGTGCACCACGGAGGTTGTTTAGTGTTGTCTTGTTTGTGCACCACGGAGGTTGTTTCAAGTGTTGTCTTGTTTTGTGCACCACGGAGGTTGTTTTAAGTGTTGTCTTGTTTTGTGCACCACGGAGGTTGTTTCAAGTGTTGTCTTGTTTTGTGCACCACGGAGGTTGTTTCAAGTGTTGTCTTGTTTTGTGCACCACGGAGGTTGTTTCAAGTGTTGTCTTGTTTGTGCACCACGGAGGTTGTTTCAAGTGTTGTCTTGTTGTGTGCACCACGGAGGTTGTTTCAAGTGTTGTCTTGTTTTGTGCACCACGGAGGTTGTTTCAAGTGTTGTCTTGTTTTGTGCATCTTTTTTCACGGAGGTTGTTTCAAGTGTTGTCTTGTTTTGTGCACCACGGAGGTTGTTTCAAGTGTTGTCTTGTTGTGTGCACCACGGAGGTTGTTTTAAGTGTTGTCTTGTTTTGTGCACCACGGAGGTTGTTTCAAGTGTTGTCTTGTGTGCACCACGGAGGTTGTTTCAAGTGTTGTCTTGTTTTGTGCACCACGGAGGTTGTTTTAAGTGTTGTCTTGTTGTGTGCACCACGGAGGTTGTTTAAGTGTTGTCTTGTTGTGTGCACCACGGAGGTTGTCTTGTTGTGTGCACCACGGAGGTTGTCTTGTTGTGTGCACCACGGAGGTTGTTTCAAGTGTTGTCTTGTTGTGTGCACCACGGAGGTTGTCTTGTTGTGTGCACCACAGAGGTTGTCTTGTTGTGTGCACCACGGAGGTTGTTTTAAGTGTTGTCTTGTTGTGTGCACCACGGAGGTTGTTTTCCTAAAACAAGCATAAAGAATGGTAAGTAAGACACATGTGCAACAGTTAGGTATCTTCATGCCCAAACGCTTCGCCTACACAGTAGGCTTCTTCAGTCGAGTACAGAAAAGATGGTAGAAGCAGAAGAGATGTGAAGACGATGTAATCAGTTTTACCACCTTTTCTGTACTCGACTGAAGATGCCTACTGTGTAGGCGAAATGTTTCAGAATAAAGATACCTAAATGTTACACATGTGTCTTACTTACCAACCTGTAGGTATTTTATACCATTTTAATATTTACTCAAGCATGCGGAACACTGGGTACCGTCTAAAGTTTTAAGAACACAATACACACAATGGTTGGAGTACTGTTGTACATAACTGCCCCCTTCAAAGCTGGTGACACTGCTGACCTGGAGTGTACAAAGACCTTCCACGGCACACATAAGTACGATAAGGCACCTAAATTACTGGGAACAGTTGAAGTCCCTTGATTTGCATTCCCTGGAACGCAGGCGAGAAAGATACATGAAAATGTACACTTGGAAAATTTTAGAGGGATTACTACCAAACTTGCACACGAAAATCACTCCCTATGAAAGCAAAAGACTCGGCAAGAGATGCAACATTCCCCCAATGAAAAGCAGGGATGCCACAAGTACACTGAGAGACAACACAATAAGTGTCTGGGGCCCAAGACTGTTCAACTGCCTCCCAGCATACATAAGGTGGATTACCAATAGACCCCTGGCTGTCTTCAAGAAGGCACTGGACAGGCACCTAAAGTCAGTACCTGAACAGCCGGGCTGTGGTTCGTACGTCAGTTTGCGTGCGACCAGCAGTAACAGCCTGGTTGATCAGACCCTGATCCAGCACGAGGCCTGGTATCAGACCGAGCCGCAGGGGCGTAGACCCCCGAAACCCTCTCCAGGTATGCAGGGAGATAGGCCTAAAAAAAGAGTCTCCATAAGTACTTTGACACCTTGCACATCATTGCAAGAGTTATATTACCTCGCACATCATTGCAAGAGTTGTATTACCTCGCACATCATTGCAAGAATTGTATTACCTCGCACATCATTGCAAGAGTTGTATTACCTCGCACATCATTGCAAGAGTTGTATTACCTCGCACATCATCTGGGTACTGGTTATCAGTGCAGAGGTTAGGTAAGGTTAGTCAGGAAACAGGACAAGTGTTTCCTGACGCGGATCTTAGTCATATGATGACCCGCCGCTGGAGATTTTGGTCATCTGACCGAGGCCTTCCGCTGGCTTACCGGTCAACACCTTTAAAAACTATATTTGACTACTACACCTGCATAGCAAGTACAATGTTTGTCTTAGTATATAAAACAGATGAATAAAAGCAGCAGTGTTTTTCATTAATCATTTATGTTCAAATTTTATATTAGAGTGAGAAAACAACTGTCAGAGAACAAGAACAATAATTACATGAAATTACATCATTATGTAAGCCACCAGAATAACAATGTTGACCTTGGCCTTATTAATGTAATGATATATAGTTAAAACATAATATATTCATTCCTACTCTCAAACGAGAGACTCAGACTAACCGAAAGTTTCTAGCAGTGTGATTCTTCTCTTATTGTGGTTGAAAACAAAATTATCAATAATACCTTCAGCGTTGAGACTCCTGTTGTTGTTTTTCAGATTTATTGACATAACTGCAATATCAATTGTTCTGCTACCACTACCATTGTTCCTTATGTAAGTTCTGCTGCCATTACCATTGTTCCTCATGTAAGTTCTGCTACCACTACCATTGTTCCTTATGTAAGTTCTGCTACCATTACCATTGTTCCTCATGTAAGTTCTGCTACCACTACCATTGTTCCTCATGTAAGTTCTGCTACCACTACCATTGTTCCTCATGTCAGTTCTACTACCACTACCATTGTTCCTCATATAAGTTCTGCTAACACTACCATTGTTCCTCATGTCAGTTCTACTACCACTACCATTGTTCCTCATGTAAGTTCTGCTAACACTACCATTGTTCCTCATGTAAGTTCTGCTACCACTACCATTGTTCCTCATGGAAGTTCTGCTACCACTACTATTGTTCCTCATGTAAGTTCTGCTGCCACTACTATTGTTCCTTATGTAAGTTCTGCTACCACTACCATTGTTCCTTATGTAAGTTCTGCTACCACTACCATTGTTCCTTATGTAAGTTCTGCTACCACTACCATTGTTCTTCATGTAAGTTCAAGTTCTGCTACCACTACCATTGTTCCTCATGTAAGTTCTGCTACCATTAAAATTGTTCCTTATGAAAGTTCTGCTACCATCACCATTGTTCCTCATGTAAGTTCTGCTACCACTACCATTGTTCCTTATGTAAGTTCTGCTACCATTACCATTGTTCCTTATGTAAGTTCTGCTACCACTACCATTGTTTCTTATGTAAGTTCTGCTACCATTACCATTGTTCATCATGTAAGTTCTGCTACCACTACCATTGTTCCTTATGTAAGTTCTGCTACCACTACCATTGTTCCTCATGTAAGTTCTGCTACCACTACCATTGTTCCTCATGTAAGTTCTGCTACCACTACCATTGTTCCTCATGTAAGTTCTGCTACCACTACCATTGTTCCTCATGTAAGTTCTGCTACCACTACCATTGTTCTTCATGTAAGTTCTGCTACCACTACCATTGTTCCTCATGTAAGTTCTGCTACCACTACCATTGTTCGTTATGTAAGTTCTGCTGGAGTTACTCTTCACTTCCCTGATGATGTGCTGGATTAACCCTTTACTCCCCTGATGATGTGCTGGAGTTATCCTTCACTTCCCTGATGATGTGCTGGAGTTACCCTTCACTTCCCTGATGATGTGCTGGAGTTACCCTTCCCTTCCCTGATGATGTGCTGGAGTTACCCTTCCCTTCCCTGATGATGTGCTGGAGTTATCCTTCACTTCCCTGATGATGTGCTGGATTAACCCTTTACTCCCCTGATGATGTGCTGGAGTTACCCTTCACTTCCCTGATGATGTGCTGGAGTTATCCTTCACTTCCCTGATGATGTGCTAGAGTTACCCTTCACTTCCCTGATGATGTGCTGGAGTTACCCTTCCCTTCCCTGATGATGTGCTGGAGTTATCCTTCACTTCCCTGATGATGTGCTTGAGTTACCCTTCACTTCCCTGATGATGTGCTGGAGTTACCCTTACTTCCCTGATGACGTGCTGGAGTTACCCTTACTCCCTGATGATGTGCTGGAGTTATCCTTCACTTCCCTGATGATGTGCTGGAGTTACCCTTCACTTCCCTGATGATGTGCTGGAGTTACCCTTCACTTCCCTGATGATGTGCTGGAGTTACCCTTCACTTCCCTGATGACGTGCTGGAGTTACCCTTTACTTCTCTGATGATGTGCTGGAGTTATCCTTCACTTCCCTTATGATGTGCTGGAGTTACCCTTCACTTCCCTGATGATGTGCTGGAGTTACCCTTTACTTCCCTGATGATGTGCTGGAGTTACCCTTCACTTCCCTGATGATGTGCTGGAGTTATCCTTCACTTCCCTGATGATGTGCTTGAGTTACCCTTCACTTCCCTGATGATGTGCTTGAGTTACCCTTCACTTCCCTGATGATGTGCTGGAGTTACCCTTTACTTCCCTGATGATGTGCTGGAGTTATCCTTCACTTCCCTTATGATGTGCTGGAGTTACCCTTCACTTCCCTGATGATGTGCTGGAGTTATCCTTCACTTCCCTGATGATGTGCTAGAGTTACCCTTCACTTCCCTGATGATGTGCTGGAGTTACCCTCTACTTCCCTAATGATGTGCTGGAGTTACCCTTCACTTCCCTGATGACGTGTTGGAGTTACCCTTCACTTTCCTGATGATGTGTTGGAGTTACCCTTCACTTCCCTGATGACGTGCTGGAGTTACCCTTCACTTTCCTGATGATGTGTTGGAGTTACCCTTCACTTCCCTGATGACGTGCTGGAGTTACCCTTTACTTCTCTGATGATGTGCTGGAGTTACCCTTCACTTCCCTGATGACGTGCTGGAGTTACCCTTCACTTCCTGATGATGTGCTGGAGTTACCTTCACTTCCCTGATGATGTGCTGGAGTTACCCTTCACTTCCCTGATGACGTGCTGGAGTTACCCTTCACTTCCCTGATGACGTGCTAGAGTTACCCTTCACTTCCCTGATGACGTACTGGAGTTACCCTTCACTTCCCTGATGATGTGCTGGAGTTACCCTTCACTTCCCTGATGATGTGCTGGAGTTACCCTTCACTTCCCTGACGATGTGCTGGAGTTACCCTTCACTTCCCTGATGATGTGCTGGAGTTACCCTTCACTTCCCTGATGATGCGTTGGAATTACCCTTCACTTCCCTGATGATGTGCTGGAGTTACCCTTCACTTCCCTGATGTGCTGGAGTTACCCTTCACTTCCCTGATGATGTGCTGGAGTTATCCTTCACTTCCCTGATGATGTGCTGGAGTTACCCTTCACTCCTCTGATGATGTGCTGGAGTTACCCTTCACTCCCCTGATGATGTGCTGGAGTTACCTTTCACTTCCCTGATGATGAGCTGGAGTTACCTTCCCTGATGATGTGCTGAATTATCCTTCACTTCCTGATGATGTGCTGGAGTTACCCTTTACTTCCCTGATGATGTGCTGGAGTTATCCTTCACTTCTCTGATGATGTGCTGGAGTTTCTCTTCACTTCCCTGACGATGTGCTGGAGTTACCCTTCACTTCCCTGATGATGTGCTGGAGTTACCCTTTACTTCCTGATGATGTGCTGGAGTTATCCTTCACTTCCCTTATGATGTGCTGGAGTTACCCTTCACTTCCCTGATGATGTGCTGAGTTATCCTTCACTTCCCTTATGATGTGCTGGAGTTACCCTTCACTTCCTGATGATGTGCTTGAGTTACCCTTCACTTCCATGATGATGTGCTGGAGTTACCCTTCACTCCCTGATGATGTGCTGGAGTTACCCTTCATTTCCCCTGATGATGTGCTGGAGTTACCCTTCACTTCCCTGATGACGTGCTGGAGTTACCCTTCACTTCCCTGAAAATGTGTGTAAACAGCCTATTCATAGGCTCTTTCAAACTGCGCGGCACTACGGTGCGGCCATCTATAGGCCTATCAAGGTCGGGCTGGTCAGCCATGATTCTTCCTCACTCTGGCGGCCTACCTACTCGAGACAGGTTCTACCCTTGCTGGCTCCCGGGTCCCTTCACGCTGTGCCCCGTGTATACCTACACCTTCCCATTAATAAACTGAGTCTAGTCATCGGCCGTATCTCTACACCTACGCTACCATTCTACAGCACTAGATGAAAGAAGAGAGTTAAAACAGTGGTGGCAGCAGAGGTCCACGGCAGAGTGTAGTGCAGGGACCATCAGACCATCTAATCTGACCCACTGACCAGTCGATCATCCGACCAAGCCAGTCATATCCAGGTCATCTGCTGGCTTATAGCTTCATCCGTCCTCCCAGCGTCTCGTGGGTGCCTGAGTCAGATCACCGTCCTTGATTTCTCCACAAAATCGGGACATCGGCGTCACGGCGTCATCTCCAGCCGGAAGCAGTCACGTGTGTTCACCTTCTGCAGTTCTCCAGTGTTCTCCTGCACCCTTCTCCTGCATCCTCCAGCGTTTCTACGCCATTCCTACAGCTACGAGAGACGCAAGGTGGGGTTGTTTTGGGTGGTTGGTGTTGTGTGCCACGCGTGCTACCCTCCCGACTCCAGTCACCGCCTCTCCACCACCTCCTGCTACTACGATTCTACGCTCCCTGTTCCAGCTCGCCGTCTGTGTGTTGTTCTCCGTGTTCAAGACGCCACCCCCGGCTTGAACACGTGGGAACCAGTTTGCCCACGCCAAGCCAGGCATCTGTTTGCTCCGCGCCTCGTCATTCTGCAATCAACACCCTTCAGCAACAGCAGTGATTTAGAACATTTTTTTTCTTTCCCCGTTCTCACGTACAGTACCTCAAATTTTCCCCAGTGATAACTGTAAAGTAAATTTTTATTTAAGTATACTTTATTGCTGCCCCTGCCTCGTCTTGTCTGAAACCATTTCCCGTGTCCGTCTGCGCTTCCAAAGCCCCAGTCGGCAGCGCATTCAGACACCGCCCCAGTATAAACAACGCCGCGCCCAGCTGGCTAGGTTCTGTGCTCTTTATTAAAATCCTCCTTTTTGCAGAGTCCTACGACCCCTTTCCAGTTCTTACCAAGTGTTGCACAAGATTATTCTATTGAAGAAAACCCCATAGAAGCTCCCAAGTGCTCATACAGCATTCAGCCACCAGTACACACCTGCCTACTTGTGCCTCTCCATCGACAATCAAAGATAAGTAAACAGTGACTGTTTAGC